>CM077209.1:36401402-36456402 GCA_039654625.1 Rhinogobio ventralis | reverse complement strand
AAATTTGTAAATTACTGTATAAAAACGAAATATATATATATATATACACCGATTAGGCATAACATTATGACCACTGACAGGTGAAGTGAATAACACTGATCATCTCTTCATCACCTGTTAGTGGGTGGGATATATTAGGCAGCAAGTGAACATTTTGTTGATGTGTTAGAAGCAGGAAAAATGGGCAAGCGTAAGGATTTGAGCGAGTTTGACAAGGGCCAAATTGTGATGGCGAGACGACTGGGTCAGAGCATCTCCAAAACTGCAGCTCTTATGGGATGTTCCCGGTCTGCAGTGGTCAGGATCTATCAAAAGTGCTCCAAGGAAGGAACAGTGGTGAACCGGCGACAGGGTCATGGGCGGCCAAGGCTCATTGATGCACGTGGGGAGCGAAGGCTGGCCCGTGTGGTCCGATCAAACAGACGAGCTACTGGAGCTCAAATTGCTCAAGAAGTTAATGCTGGTTCTGATAGAAAGGTGTCAGAATACACAGTGCATCTCAGTTTGTTGTGTATGGGGCTGCATAGCCGCTGACCAGTCAGGGTGCCCATGCTGACCCCTGTCCACCGCCGAAAGCACCAACAGTGGCACGTGAGCATCAGAACTGGACCACGGAGCAATGGAAGAAGGTGGCCTGGTCTGATGAATCACGTGTTCTTTTACATCACGTGGATGGCCGGGTGCGTGTGCGTGGCTTACCTGGGGAACACATGGCACCAGGATGCACTATGGGAAGAAGGCAAGCCAGCGGAGGCAGTGTGATGCTTTGGGCAATGTTCTGCTGGGAAACCTTGGGTCCTGCCATCCATGTGGATGTTACTTTGACACGTACCACCTGCCTAAGCATTGTTGCAGACCATGTACACCCTTTCATGGAAACGGTATTCCCTGGTGGCTGTGGCTCTTCCAGCAGGATAATGCTCCTGACACAAAGCAACTGGGTCAGAGCATCTCCAAAACTGCAGCTCTTGTGGGTAGTGTTGGCGAAATGAAGCTCCATGAAGCTTTGAAGCTTTCCAGCCAGATGTGTTGAAAAGTGGTTCATTTCTTGAGGCTTCGAATGCACGCTAGAGACACCTGCTGGTCAATGCAAATATGCAAATACACACACACACACACACACACACAGACAGATTAATCTTTCAAGTATTAATGCTCAGTGTTGTTTCATAATTTTGTAACTGGGCAGTGCTTTTGTTGAACAGAGGGAAATTGAGTTCTTTAGATTGGATAAAAAAAGTGAAAGTGATTATGGTGGACGTGCTTGTGTAACATGAAGGAAAACATTATTTTTGTTTAAAAACAAGACTTGTTCCACTGTGGTTGGGCCGAGTCGCCAGCCTTGGAAAATACACGCTTACACGGCACAGATGAAGCTTGACAACATAAAAAATGTTGAGCAAGAACATAAAGTATTTTAGAGGGTCCTCTCCTCTTTGTATATTTGACTCGGCCATGTAGCGCTGAACCTCCACTATTGCATCAGCTGTATTATTTTATTTATTTTTCTGTTTGCTGGACAGATGCATCTAAATGACACCACAAGTTACCTAAAAAAAGACAAAATTGGTTATAAAATGTAATAGTTACATGTCAACACAGTGTGCAGCATTAAGAACGTACCTGATGTTGAAGGCTCCTCATCTTGCTGGTGGTGGTGTTTCTTGCTAAATTAATAATGCACACTAAGAAGTGAGTCTCCTAACAGCCTCATTCCCCTTAGATGGGCTGAGGTAGCCTAGCATTTTAAAACGTGGGTCCAGAAGAGTTGGCAAAGTTTGGATACTCATGGACTGCAAATGATGCACTTTCTCTCTGAGTTGGCGTATCATCATTTCTGCCAGCTGTTGGGCCATTACAGATGACTTTTTGGCCATTTCTTCAGACAAAGAATGGCCCACCATTTTTAGTAATGGTGTTATTTTGGAGGCTTCTCCTCACACAGCTCCACCGTTGCCTCATAGAAAGGAGACAGAACACCAAGACACTCCCCAATGTAAAAATACTCCTCAGGTGTGAGTGGACAAGTGTCAGTTTGAAGTGATGCCACAGCTGCACCCACCGGCTCTCTCAGCTCATAAAGTCGCTGAAACATCTGAAAGGTGCTGTTCCAGCGGGTTTCCACTTCTTGAAGCACTTTCAGCTGTGGTTTCCCTAGGTGTGTCTGCATTTGCACAAGCCTTTCCTTTACACAGAACATACAAACATAAGGCTTTCTGAGGGACTCAGTGAAGTGAATTACAAGACCATGGTGTGTAATGCTATGTCAATATCATGTAAGATATAGTGGTGCTGCATCAAAACAGACTTACAAGCTTCCTAGCCTTTGTTCTCAGGTCAGCAAGTCCCGGAGTCTGGTCTAGTGCCTTTTTGGCTATCAAATTGAGCGATTGTACAATACAGATGGAGTGTTTTACATTGAGCTCCCTGGCACAGGCCATCATTTTGGCTGTAGCATCTGTAACTAGACATGTTACTTTGTGCCTAATTCCCCATTCCTCCATGATAGCAGTCTTGGCTGCTGCCAAATTTGCACTCCAACTACAGACAACCCTCGCGTTCGAGAGGGGGTTTGACACGTCATATAGTCGAAGCGTCCCGCCAAAAGTGAACCCTTTCTCGAAGCACTCAAACGAGGCTTCGAACGTCATCGGTGGCGTCACTTCACTAAAACAATACAAGCCTCGATACGGAGCTCCGATGGGAGGTGCCTGACGTTCTCGACACACACTTCGAAGCCTCGGTATTAGGCGTAACATCGCTACTTGTGGGGTGTTCCCGGTCTGCAGTGGTCAGGATCTATCAAAAGTGCTCCAAGGAAGGAACAATGGAGAACCGGAGACAGTGTCATGGGCGGCCAAGGCTCATTGATGCACGTGGGGAGCGAAGGCTGGCCCGTGTGGTCCGATCAAACAGACGAGCTACTGGAGCTCAAATTGCTTAAGAAGTTAATGCTGGTTCTGATAGAAAGGTGTCAGAATACACAGTGCATCTCAGTTTGTTGTGTATGGAGCTGCATAACCACAGACCAGTCAGGGTGCCCATGCTGACCCCTGTCCACCGCCGAAAGCACCAACAGTGGCACGTGAGCTGACCCCACTCTGTGATTTTACGTGGCCTAACACTTCGTGGCTGAGTTGCTGTTGTTCCCAATTGCTTCCACTTTGTTATAATCCCACTAACAGTCGACCATGGAATATTTAGTAGGGAGGAAATTTTATGAATGGACTTATTGCACAGGTGGCAACCAATCACGGTACCACGCTTGAGTTCACTGAGCTCCTGAGAGCGACCCATTCTTTCACAAATGTTTGTAGAAGCGTCTACATACCTAGTGCTTGATTTATACACCTGTGGCCATGGAGAGATTGAACACCTGAATTCAGTGATTTGGAGGGGCGTCCCAATACTTTTGTGCAATATAGTGTGTATGTATATATATATATAGTTTAATTATTTTTAAGATATTCGCATAGCTGTAAAAAATATATTATGTTGCATTTTCATATTTTAAGATTCTTTATTGGCATTTATGGGAACCTCTAACATTCATGGCACTTTTGCAGGTTCTGTAGATTTTTTGAATGTTCTTCACACATAGAAAAATAAATGTTTCTTTTAAGAATGTTCAGTGGAAGGTTACCAATAATAGTTCTTCTATGGCATTGCTGTGAAAATGTTATTTTTAAGAATTGGGACAAATGTGAAATGATCAGACTCTGCCTATATAAGGCAAACGCGGCAGAATGGATGGTTTCTGTGTGGTTAAATGTTTCCAACACACAGAATATTTGTTTACAAAGCTTAATCAGTTTCCCTATGGTTAATGTACTGTGGATCCCTTGGCAGCCTGGGAACCAATTAGATGTAATAATGCAACATAATGGACCACAATAATCCCAATGGACATGCAGCTCACAGGCAGTTTCCTTTTTATTTGCAGCGTTTAATCTCTCGCCCACTCTTGCTCAGGTATTCCACTAATATATACAGTAGCTAGGCCTTCGCATGGTCATAGTTGCTATAAAGAACTGCTTCCTGTTCTAATGATGATCTAACTGTGTGATGTGTTGACTACATTTACTGGAAACTGACTGTTTAATGACGTACCTGTCATAAGACAATTGCCCGTGGCTTGACAGATCATCATTATGTCACCTAGACACAAATGCAAAGACACCAAGATATCTTTCGGCACAATTATAGGTCTGGCTCCCCCGTAACTAGTTTTGTTGACTAATCAGACTATTGCCATGTACATTAAATGTACTGTATTAAAAGATGCCTTAATAAATACATATATAAAAAAAAAATTACATTTAATAAATATAATTTAATGCAAATATATAATTAACATATCTAAATACATAGACATTGAATATAAAATGCACATTTATAGGCTTAGAGCTTTTTGAGTCCTAAACAAAATTCACTCTAAAAATGGGTTGTTTTGATTTTTAAATTAAACCCAGCGGTTGTGTCTGTCCATATTTTACACATTGTTTCAATTTTTAAGTCACATTTTAAAACCTTATGTTTGTCCATATTTTACACATTGTTTCAATTTTTAAGTTACATTTTAAAACCTTATGTTTGTCCATATTTTACACATTGTTTCAATTTTTAAGTTACATTTTAAAACCTTATGTTTGTCCATATTTTACACATTGTTTCAATTTTTAAGTCACATCTTAAAACCTTATGTTTGTCCATATTTTACACATTGTTTCAATTTTTAAGTCACATTTTAAAACCTTATGTTTGTCCATATTTTACACAGTCAATTTTTAAGTCACATTTTAAAACCTTATGTTTGTCCATATTTGACACATTGTTTCAATTTTTAAGTCACATTTTAAAACCTTATGTTTGTCCATATTTAACACATTGTTTCAATTTTTAAGTCACATTTTAAAACCTTATGTTTGTCCATATTTTACACATTGTTTCAATTTTTAAGTCACATTTTAAAACCTTATGTTTGTCCATATTTTACACATGGTTTCAATTTTTAAGTCACATTTTAAAACCTTATGTTTGTCCATATTTAACACATTGTTTAAATTTTTAAGTCACATTTTAAAACCTTATGTTTGTCCATATTTTACACATGGTTTCAATTTTTAAGTCACATTTTAAAACCTTATGTTTGTCCATATTTATCACATTGTTTCAATTTTTAAGTCACATTTTAAAACCTTATGTTTGTCCATATTTTACACATGGTTTCAATTTTTAAGTCACATTTTAAAACCTTATGTTTGTCCATATTTATCACATTGTTTCAATTTTTAAGTCACATTTTAAAACCTTATGTCTGTCCATATTTTACACATTGTTTCAATTTTTAAGTCACATTTTAAAACCTTATGTTTGTCCATATTTAACACATTGTTTCAATTTTTAAGTCACATTTTAAAACCTTATGTTTGTCCATATTTTACACATGGTTTCAATTTTTAAGTCACATTTTAAAACCTTATGTTTGTCCATATTTTACACATGGTTTCAATTTTTAAGTCACATTTTAAAACCTTATGTTTGTCCATATTTTACACATGGTTTCAATTTTTAAGTCACATCTTAAAACCTTATGTTTGTCCATATTTTACACATGGTTTCAATTTTTAAGTCACATTTTAAAACCTTATGTTTGTCCATATTTTACACATTGTTTCAATTTTTAAGTCACATCTTAAAACCTTATGTTTGTCCATATTTTACACATGGTTTCAATTTTTAAGTCACATTTTAAAACCTTATGTTTGTCCATATTTTACACATTGTTTCAATTTTTAAGTCACATCTTAAAACCTTATGTTTGTCCATATTTTACACATGGTTTCAATTTTTAAGTCACATCTTAAAACCTTATGTTTGTCCATATTTTACACATGGTTTCAATTTTTAAGTCACATTTTAAAACCTTATGTTTGTCCATATTTTACACATTGTTTCAATTTTTAAGTCACATTTTAAAACCTTATGTTTGTCCATATTTTACACATTGTTTCAATTTTTAAGTCACATTTTAAAACCTTATGTTTGTCCATATTTTACACATTGTTTCAATTTTTAAGTCACATTTTAAAACCTTATGTTTGTCCATATTTTACACATTGTTTCAATTTTTAAGTCACATCTTAAAACCTTATGTTTGTCCATATTTTACACAGTCAATTTTTAAGTCACATTTTAAAACCTTATGTTTGTCCATATTTGACACATTGTTTCAATTTTTAAGTCACATTTTAAAACCTTATGTTTGTCCATATTTTACACATTGTTTCAATTTTTAAGTCACATTTTAAAACCTTATGTTTGTCCTTATTTAACACATTGTTTCAATTTTTAAGTCACATTTTAAAACCTTATGTTTGTCCATATTTTACACATTGTTTCAATTTTTAAGTCACATCTTAAAACCTTATGTTTGTCCATATTTTACACATTGTTTCAATTTTTAAGTCACATTTTAAAACCTTATGTTTGTCCATATTTTACACATTGTTTCAATTTTTAAGTCACATTTTAAAACCTTATGTTTGTCCATATTTTACACATTGTTTCAATTTTTAAGTCACATCTTAAAACCTTATGTTTGTCCATATTTTACACATTGTTTCAATTTTTAAGTCACATCTTAAAACCTTATGTTTGTCCATATTTTACACATTGTTTCAATTTTTAAGTCACATTTTAAAACCTTATGTTTGTCCATATTTTACACATTGTTTCAATTTTTAAGTCACATTTTAAAACCTTATGTTTGTCCATATTTTACACATTGTTTCAATTTTTAAGTCACATTTTAAAACCTTATGTTTGTCCATATTTTACACATTGTTTCAATTTTTAAGTCACATCTTAAAACCTTATGTTTGTCCATATTTTACACATGGTTTTAATTTTTAAGTCACATTTTAAAACCTTATGTTTGTCCATATTTTACACATTGTTTCAATTTTTAAGTCACATTTTAAAACCTTATGTTTGTCCATATTTTACACATTGTTTCAATTTTTAAGTCACATCTTAAAACCTTATGTTTGTCCATATTTTACACATTGTTTAAAAATGTAATTTAAACCCTTGTCCATATGTTACGTACTGCTCCGAGACACGAAGGTAGAGGATCCAAACGCAGCTTTATTGAAGGGTAATCCACAATCATAGTCAAAAGTACAGGTAAGGTAGGGATGGGCAGACCGAGGCTTCATGAAGCACTGAAACAGTTGAAGCAAACGTGCCATATTGTGTCGAAGCTTCGAAACCCGTCTCTATGGCGACACCTAGTGGTCACTTGCATGTGTTGATCTGAAATAACCTTGTAAAAAAAGCCATGTAAAAAAATTGTTTTTAACATCTGTCTGACAGCTACATGATCTTGGTTTTGTAACCTGTAGCCTCCTCATTGTGAATAACTATGGTCATGAAAAATGAAGATTAATAAAATAAAGCCACAATGTGTCACATTTGATACATAACATTTTTATTCAAAAATATCAATTGCTCTGCTGTTGAAGGACTTAGCCGACTTTTTACATATAACTTCTCCAGCCTTTGAAAAAAATCCTCTCACAAGGGACACTTGTTGCTGGCACGCACAAATATTTGAGCAAGTACATACAAATGAGGGAAAATTACTGCTCTCACTTTCCAATAAATGAATGGATCATGCGTTCTGGGCAAAAACGCATCTTTGAGGTACTTTTTCACTTCTGCTGTTGCATCAGCTGTAGCACTCGTCTGGGTTTCACGGATACGACTATCAAACAGTTCCCATAAACTGTCCTGGGTTTCTGCTGGTGTTGTTGATGATTATGATGATGATGGGCCTGATGTTGACATTTGTGGCTCATAAAGTTAGATGAAGACTGAAACTGCTCACCAGGAGTTGCTGTGTTTGAATGCATCAGCGAAGCACACTCCAGTGGGATTTTCTTTTCAGCCTCCTAGGCTTTGGCAGGATTTCCAAAAGCCACATTTTTGAACCTTGGGTCCAGCAGTGTCAGGAGCAGGCCTAGGTACAGGGGGAATGTTCCCATCCTCTGCACCCTCCAAAATGGCAGGATGAGTGCTCCTCAAATGGCGCATCATGGATGATGTATTGTTGCAGAAGGCTAGCTGCCTATCACAATACACACATCTCACTTTATTTGGCGTTTCCAAATGGAAATGCTCCCACACCACAGTTGTACGGCATCTCTTACGTGGAGCCTCCATTTGTATCTATTCTATTAATATATCTATATATCACCTATGAATCTATATCTCTAACTTATGTCACTATCTAACTTAGCCTATATGAACATGTCACTATATCTATCCTAACTATCTGTCACTGTCTATACCTATCAATCAATATATATAATTTAAATTCAGCCCAATTATATAACTAACCAAAGCGCACTATAAATCTCACTTATGATCACAAAATCACTGCTATCACAGAATTTCTCTCCTCTCACAAAAACCCACGATGTGAAGATGGATTAACTTCACTTTTAAACTGTGGGGAATTAGGTTCATACAGATGTGTGACTGTGTGGTTTGTTCCTGCCCCTTTCAATCAAACACAGTTTGGACAGGCGCCACCTGATGAAACACTTCGAAGCTTCATTTAGCCGTAGTCACATGACATGGGTGTTTTGAATCACAGTTCGGAGCAGTGTTTCGAAACATCTGCGCTTCGGGATCTCGACAAAGCTTCGAATCGTCAGTTTCGCGTCAGCCATCCCTAAGGTAAGGTCAAAACACAGGTAGGCAGTCCAAACAGGCAAACAAGGCAGGAGACAGAGGCAAAAGTGTAATCCAGGAAACCAAGAGACATGAAACCAGGGAAAACGCTCAAAAATGCAGTGTAACACTAAACAAGACTTAGCAGTGAATGACAGCGTGAACATGGGTTATACAGGCTGAGGTAAACAGGGTAAATGAGACACAGCTGGATGTAATCAGGAATGATGTGTCCGGGCAGTGAGTATTGTGGGTAATGTAGTCTGTGGTGATATGGCAATAGTCTGAGGTGGAGTGCCCTCTGGTGGACTACATGGGCACTCTCACTGGTGATCAAAACACCATATTTGACACATGGTGTCTAAAAAATTACAAATTTAAACCCAACGGTTGTGTTTGTCCATATTTGACACATTATTTAAATTTTTTTATTATTTTTTAACCCAACGGTTGTGTTTGTCCATATCTGACAGTGTTTGAATTTTTTTTAAATTCATTTTCAATTTTTAAATAACATTTTAAAACCCAACGGTTGTGTTTGTCCATATCTGACACATTATTTTAATTTTTTAATTATTTTTTAAACCAACGGTTGTGTTTGTCCATATCTGACAGTGTTTGAATTTAAAAAAAAATTCATTTTCAATTTTTAAATAACATTTTAAAACCCAACGGTTGTGTTTGTCCATATTTAACACATTATTTCATTATTTAAGTTAAACTTTGTAACCCAACGGTTGTGTTTGTCCATATTTAACACGTTATTTTAATTTTTTTATTATTTTTTAAACCAATGGTTGTGTTTGTCCATATTTAACACATTATTTTTATTTTTTAATTATTTTTTAAACCAACGGTTGTGTTTGTCCATATTTAACACATTATTTTAATTTTTTAATTATTTTTTAAACCAATGGTTGTGTTTGTCCATATCTGACAGTGTTTTAATTTTTTTTAATTCATTTTAAATTTTTAAATAACATTTTAAAACCCAACGGTTGTTTTTGTCCATATTTAACACATTATTTCATTATTTAAGTTAAACTTTGTAACCCAACGGTTGTGTTTGTCCATATTTAACACATTATTTCATTGTTTAAGTTAAACTTTGTAACCCAACGGTTGTGTTTGTCCATATCTGACACATTATTTTAATTTTTTAATAATTTTTTTAAACCAATGGTTGTGTTTGTCCATATCTGACAGTGTTTAAATTTTTTTAAATTCATTTTCAATTTTTAAATAACATTTTAAAACCCAACGGTTGTTTTTGTCCATATTTAACACATTATTTCATTATTTAAGTTAAACTTTGTAACCCAACGGTTGTGTTTGTCCATATTTAACACATTATTTCATTGTTTAAGTTAAACTTTGTAACCCAACGGTTGTGTTTGTCCATATCTGACACATTATTTTAATTTTTTAATAATTTTTTTAAACCAATGGTTGTGTTTGTCCATATCTGACAGTGTTTAAATTTTTTTAAATTCATTTTCAATTTTTAAATAACATTTTAAAACCCAACGGTTGTGTTTGTCCATATTTAACACATTATTTTAATTTTTTAATTATTTTTTAAACCAATGGTTGTGTTTGTCCATATCTGACACATTATTTTAATTTTTTAATTATTTTTTTAAACCAATGGTTGTGTTTGTCCATATCTGACACATTATTTTAATTTTTTAATTATTTTTTTAAACCAATGGTTGTGTTTGTCCATATCTGACAGTGTTTTAATTTTTTTAAATTCATTTTCAATTTTTAAATAACATTTTAAAACCCAACGGTTGTGTTTGTCCATATTTAACACATTATTTTAATTTTTTAATTATTTTTTAAACCAACGGTTGTGTTTGTCCATATCTGACACATTATTTTAATTTTTTAATTATTTTTTAAACCAACGGTTGTGTTTGTCCATATCTGACACATTATTTTAATTTTTTAATTATTTTTTAAACCAACGGTTGTGTTTGTCCATATCTGACACATTATTTTAATTTTTTAATTATTTTTTAAACCAATGGTTGTGTTTGTCCATATCTGACAGTGTTTTAATTAAAAAAAAAAGTCATTTTCAATTTTTAAATAACATTTTAAAACCCAACGGTTGTGTTTGTCCATATTTAACACATTATTTCATTATTTAAGTTAAACTTTGTAACCCAACGGTTGTGTTTGTCCATATCTGACACATTATTTTAATTTTTTAATTATTTTTTTAAACCAATGGTTGTGTTTGTCCATATCTGACACATTATTTTAATTTTTTTATAATTTTTTTAAACCAATGGTTGTGTTTGTCCATATCTGACAGTGTTTGAATTTTTTAATTATTTTTTAAACCAACGGTTGTGTTTGTCCATATCTGACACATTATTTTAATTTTTTAATTATTTTTTAAACCAACGGTTGTGTTTGTCCATATCTGACACATTATTTTAATTTTTTAATTATTTTTTAAACCAATGGTTGTGTTTGTCCATATCTGACAGTGTTTTAATTAAAAAAAAAAGTCATTTTCAATTTTTAAATAACATTTTAAAACCCAACGGTTGTGTTTGTCCATATTTAACACATTATTTCATTATTTAAGTTAAACTTTGTAACCCAACGGTTGTGTTTGTCCATATCTGACACATTATTTTAATTTTTTAATTATTTTTTTAAACCAATGGTTGTGTTTGTCCATATCTGACACATTATTTTAATTTTTTTATAATTTTTTTAAACCAATGGTTGTGTTTGTCCATATCTGACACATTATTTTAATTTTTTTATTATTTTTTTAAACCAATGGTTGTGTTTGTCCATATTTAACACATTATTTTAATTTTTTTATTATTTTTTAACCCAACGGTTGTGTTTGTCCATATCTGACAGTGTTTGAATTTTTTTAAATTCATTTTCAATTTTTAAATAACATTTTAAAACCCAACGGTTGTTTTTGTCCATATTTTAAACATTATTTTAATTTTTTAATTATTTTTTAACCCAACGGTTGTGTTTGTCCATATTTAACACATTATTTCATTATTTAAGTTAAACTTTGTAACCCAACGGTTGTGTTTGTCCATATCTGACAGTGTTTTAATTTTTTTTTTATTCATTTTCAATTTTTAAATAACATTTTAAAACCCAACGGTTGTGTTTGTCCATATTTAACACATTATTTTAATTTTTTGATTATTTTTTAACCCAATGGTTGTGTTTGTCCATATTTAACACATTATTTTAATTTTTTAATTATTTTTTAACCCAATGGTTGTGTTTGTCCATATTTGAATTGGATTTGGGTTTTAGATGCCGCTTAGATTGAACTGATTTTAGACTGGATTGAATAACAGAACATTTCTAACGTGACGCGTTAGAGCAGCTCCGCTTCTCGCGAGCGCGCGCGCAGTCAGGCCAGAAGATGGTAGTGTCGCTCATCTTTCCTCCAGTCAACACCCGCGAGCCCTGAGCAACCCCGCCTGAAATAGAGCCCTGCAAATGGGAGAAGCTCTTATAGCCTCCTGCCTTTACCCAGCCAATGAAGTCGACTGAGATAGGGCGGTGAGAGCGACTCGACCCACTCAGCTTGGGTGAAGTTGGGTCAGAGGATCCCTGACGCGCCGGCGGAGCGGAGTTTGGATGAGACTCACGATGGCGCCCAGTCAGGGGTCCAGGATGCTTAGCAAAGATGATGCCAATTATAAACTTCACTTTCGGATGATAAACGAGCAACAAGTGGAGGATATTACCCTTGACTTCTTCTACAAACCGCACACCATTACTTTACTGTCGTTCACCGTAGTCAGCATAATGTACTTTGCGTTTACCAGGTGAGTAAACAGCACACACACCTGTCAGTCAGCAGCACGTGACTGACAGCATCTCACGAGACAATCACTTATTGCACGTTTTAAATGGTATGATGATGTTTTGTTACAGTGTTGCCAAAGCAGTTCAGTGTGGAACAACTGCTTGTGGACGTAAATGATTTGAAATACTTAAAAATTAACATTTAAATGAGTTTATTTGATTGACACCTAAGGGGCACAGTTTTAAGCTTTTTAATAAAATATTATGTCCACTAAAACATAATAATATTGCTTATTATTTTTTTAATGCTGCTTATTTATTTAAACAAGTAATACAAATATGTATTGTTTTATTATTTTAATATTTGGACAGTAATTTTTTACTTTAAGCCACACAAAAACTCATCAAAAATGTCAGGAATATTCACTGTATTTTTGAATGACTTCATGCATGTTTATGTGATATATACACTTGTCTATGTCAGGGTTATTAATACATGAAATAAAATAAATGTTAACCGAAATGGCTAGTTGCCAAGGCAATTTTTTTCAATTAGTTTAACTTGTACTAAAATAACTAAAGCTAAAACTGAAATAAAAATAAATAAAAACCTATACAGACTTTTAAAAACAACACAATTAGTAAAACTTGAACTAAAATAAAAATGGAAACATTTTATTTGGTTGAAGTCAAATCAACCAAATTTCGGAAATCTTGGTAATATTTTTTTTCTGAAGAAACACAAACATAAACAGTGCTGAAAGCCAAAGTATTAAATGTAATGGCTGTATATTTACTGAGTAATCCACTATTTTGCAGAGGGGGGTCAAATTAATTACAATTTTCACGAGATTTGGAGCCAAGATTTGGTCTTTGACCACTAAAAATTTGTAAAATTTACTCATGGAGCCGCATTAAGCTCTCCATATCTCTGGGATTGAACCATCGAGGGCCTTTAAAACGGAGATCCCAAAAGTAAAGTTTATTAAGAACCAGAATCTTTGAGGATATTAAGAGAGCTTTAGTACTTTTTGAGTAACAAGCATGCAAACTTGGGGCAAAAAACACAAAAAGTGCTTTTTTTCCATTTTTGAACGGTCACCGCTGGCATATAATGCAACGAAGATTGCTGAAGTCAACAGATTTTACTAATAGATCTACCAATCTCTGTGTAAAAATAAAATAATGACGCTGCCATCTTTCTAAAGTCATTTTTACACCCCTGTAATTTGGCTCCAAATCTCAGGTGAAAACTGTCATTTTGACCCCCCTCTACAAAACAGTGATTACTCAGTAAAAATACATCTGTGACATTTAATATTGTGGCTTTCTTCTTCATTTATGTATTTCTTTGACCCACTAGTGTCAGTGATTTTACAATAACACTGGTCTATGTGATTCTTCATTCATTTGCCACGCCAGTAAGTCTGGTGACATTGTGAAAGGTTACGGTTTCATGACATCATGGCTCTGATATGTTATCTGTACATCATGTTTTTATTATGGCAGGGATGATGGCGATTCTGATAATAACCTGCGTGTGGGTCTCCTGCTGGTCGTCTCTTTCTTTCTTGTTATCAGTATTCTTGCCTTCCCCAACGGTACAGTCATTCTTCGTTTGCTTTAACAAATAGTCTTTAACTGAGTGCTTTCATTATTTACTCACCCTCATGTCTTTCAAAACCCATGTGACCTTCTTTCTTCCATGGAACACAAACACAAATATTCATATCTTCTCAATGAAAGCTCAGGCATCTACTTAAACCTCTGTAAGTAAATCATACATATAGGAACGACCTGATCCCTTTAATATATTTGATTGCTACTTTTCCCCCATTTCTTTAGGTCCTTTCACAAGACCACATCCTGCAATATGGCGCATGGTTTTTGGTGAGTCTTTTCCTTTGTGTTTACTTATCAGCAGCTCTGTTGACTCGACCGCCAATGTCTTGATTTATTGGCGTTTTTGTTTCAGGTCTCAGTGTCCTTTACTTCCTCTTCCTGGTGTTCCTCATCTTCCTGAACCTGGATCAGGTGAAGACGATGTTGTATTGGCTCGACCCAAATCTGCGTTATGCCACACGAGAAGCAGATGTCATGGTGAGCTATATATGATATCCCATTGTTTTATATAAATGATAACAAAACTCTGGGCTTATTATTTATTCACAAAGAGCACCTGAGCATCTCTCACTTCTGTGTGTTTTCTACCATCTTTTATATTAAGATATGTTAGTCCAGGTATTATTTTACACCATGGATCCTTGGTTTTCATTAGAGTCTCATATATTTTTTTAAAGGCCTTTACATTACAATACAAACAGAGGAGTCCACCTTTTCAGTGGCATTGGTTCCGGAAGTGTTTTTTCCATTCATTCACAGCCACCAGGGAATATCGTTTCCATGAAAGGGTGTACATGGTCTGCACCAATGCTTAGGTAGGTGGTACGTGTCAAAGTAACATCCACATGGTTGGCAGGACCCAAGGTTTCCCAGCAGAACATTGCCCAAAGCATCACACTGCCTCCGCCGGCTTGCCTTCTTCCCATAGTGCATCCTGGTGCCATGTGTTCCCCAGGTAAGCCACGCACACGCATCCGGCCATCCACGTGATGTAAAAGAACACGTGATTCATCAGACCAGGCCACCTTCTTCCATTGCTCCGTGGTCCAGTTCTGATGCTCACGTGCCACTGTTGGTGCTTTCGGTGGTGGACAGGGGTCAGCATGGGCACCCTGACTGGTCAGCGGCTATGCAGCCCCATACGCAACAAACTGAGATGCACTGTGTATTCTGACACCTTTCTATCAGAACCAGCATTAACTTCTTGAGCAATTTGACAGTAGCTCGTCTGTTTTGATCGGACCACATGGGCCAGCCTTCGCTCCGCACGTGCATCAGTGAGCCTTGACCGCACATTACCCTGTCGCCGGTTCACCACTGTTCCTTCCTTGGGAGACTCGATTACGTCATTCGCAGTGCTTCATGAGAGTGGGCAGAGCTAAAGAACTCTCTTGGCATGTTTTGCTTGTGGCGACTCTCTGATTGGTGGAATTTTCTGTACAGCATCATGGGTAATGTAGTTTTTCACCACAAATTCCACTGTTAAATGCGATTATTTTAAAAACTAAGCTAAAATAAAATGTGGGCTGACATCTTCATCAAAAGCAAATACCATCGATTAACAACATCGTAGCTCACAGTAGGGCTGTCTTTAAAGGTTTATAAGTTATCGTTAAAAATCTATTTCCCTAAAGAGAAAATGAATGGATTATGAATTACTTCCGGAAGCGACTGTTGTGCTCTAATGACTAAAGAAAATAAATGAGTGTGTTCAATGCAGTGCTATTTTAGTTTTATTAATATTCTCAAATGACTATTATTTTTATATATTTTAAGTTTTCATGTTTTAAATATTGCTATTTAGGTTTAATTTATTTTTCTTTCAGTTTTAGTACATTTTAGTTTTTATTTATTTCCAGTTAATAATTTTAGTACCAAGGCAGCATTTCTAATTTTAGTTTTTTAACTAATATTTACATTTTATTTCAGCTTTATTTCAATTAACAGAAATGTTTTTAATAGTTTAGTCTACGATAATAACCCTGGTTCAGTGTCCTATAATCTCGGATTTCCTGCATAATATCATCTTTGTCTATGGCTTCATGACAATCATGTTAGTTTTATAGCCGATCGTGGTCACGGCATACTTAGATTATGTCTGAGCGGTGTAGTTTAAAACCCTCCCTTAAGTGTGTGTGTTTCTAATCCAGTGAATTATGATTAATTACTGTATAGAGATAATGCCAGCTTTCTGTAAGACGTTCAGCCAATAGGATTATTTGAATCTCTTTTAATTTTTCAGGAGTATGCGGTAAACTGTCACGTGATCACGTGGGAGCGCATCATGAGTCACTTTGACATCTTTGCCTTTGGTCATTTCTGGGGCTGGGCTATGAAAGCTCTGCTCATCCGCAGCTACGGCCTCTGCTGGACCATCAGCATCACATGGGAGCTCACAGAGGTAATGCACTTCATATATTTAATTTTTAATGTATTTAATATTTAATGTCTGCGTTATTTTATCTAAAAATACAGTAATATTGTGAAATATTATTACAAATTAAAATAACTGTTTTCTATGTGAATATATGTTAAAATGTAATTTATTCCTGTGATCAAAGCTGAATTTTCAGCATCATTACTGCAGCCTTCAGTGTCACGATTCTTCAGAAATCACTCTAATATGAGGATTTGATGCACAAGAAACATTTATGATTATCAATGCTGAAAAAAGTTGTGCTGCTTATTATATTTTTGTGGAAACCATGATGCATTTTTCAGATTTTTTTAAAAATGCATAACAAAATAGAATGTTTTGTAACATTATAAATGTCTTTACTGTCACTTTTGATTAATTTAATGCATCCTTGCTGAATAAAAGTGGAATATATATCTGTAAATGCTTTTTGGATTTGAGTGGGTGGGTGGGTGTCTTTCCCAATTGAATTCCTTTGAAATTAAATAGCTGCTGATGTAATAGTGCTGATTATGCAACTTCCTCAGAACTCCATACTTTGTAATCTGCAATAATTATTGTAAAGGAAATTTGAATGCACACTAATAATATCGTATGGAGTAATAATTTGTATGTATGACTGTGGGTTTTATTGATTGAGACAAGCTTGTTTATGAGTTGAAACCAGATTTACAGACCATTAAGTGACCTCATTATCACTAATTTCTTTGAGCAGTGAAAACCACCAGGATTGTTAGAGGGTTTAATATAACCTCTCTCTTCTCTTTCTTTCCTCCTCATTCAGTTGTTCTTTATGCACCTCCTGCCAAACTTTGCCGAGTGCTGGTGGGATCAAGTCATTCTTGACATCCTGTTGTGCAATGGAGGGGGGATTTGGCTTGGCATGACAGCGTGTCGCTTTTTAGAGATGCGCACCTACCACTGGGCCAGTATCAAGTAAGCTCTTTTTACTATTAATCTGTGTCTGAAACTAACACTTGTAATAGGCTTCATGCTGAACGCCACATGAACAAACAGGAAAACAAGTCTAATCACATCCGCTTGATTTGAGTTCCTCTGCAGGAGTTCTCTATATCAGTGTCACTGTTTCTGAACTCCCTGAAACACCTCCATTGTAGTTTTGAGTTTTCTTCCGGAAACGAACACGTCACAATATTCCTCATTTAAATAATTCATACGCAGAACAAAGGTGCGGGGCCTGGTTGAATTAGTTAGTAGGTAGTTGAAACTGGCCGATATGGTACTGGTTATGGTTTATGGTTATGGAACTAAACAGAGCAGTATATTATGGACTGTCATTGTTTATGCAATTCCATTTACTGCCACTAGTGTGTGAGAATAATTATTAACTTGCAGTAGCAGTAGTTTCACACACCCACATTCATACCTTCCATGATTGCATTGTGTTCAGATATAGAGATTAGCTATCTGTGTTAACTCCAAACCTGTTTTGCCCTACATTCTTGTTGTATCAGCCGATCCAGGGTTTGCAGGTCACTGAGGTGGTGCACTAGGGTGTTCATGTGTTACAGGATTATTCTAAGCAGTGTTTTGTATGTGTTCAGGGATATCCACACTACCTCAGGCAAGCTGAAACGGGCCGTCATGCAGTTCACTCCAGCCAGCTGGACATATGTGCGCTGGTTTGACCCCAAATCCTCATTTCAGCGGGTGGCTGGAATCTACCTCTTCATGATAATATGGCAGGTGTGTGATGCTTCAGCAATACACTTTTTCTGATGATGATCTAAAACATTATTAATGACCCCAAACTTTTGAACACGAGAGTTGATAAAGCATCAGTTACACACCATACACAGCCAATCAGAAGAGTGTGTGGACGGAGTCTCTCTACAAGAGCACTGCACTCACAACCAAATCAATCCAAAATCACAGCCGATCAGAAGAGTGTGTGGGCGGAGTCTCTGCAAACGCACTTCACTCACAACCAAATCAATCCAAAATCACAGCCAATCAGAAGAGTGTGTGGGCGGAGTCTCTCTGCAAACGCACTGCACTCACAACCAAATCAATCCAAAATCACAGCCAATCAGAAGAGTGTGTGGGCGGAGTCTCTCTGCAAGAGCACTTCACTCGCAACCAAATCAATCCAAAATCACAGCCGATCAGAAGAGTGTGTGGGCGGAGTCTCTGCAAACGCACTTCACTCACAACCAAATCAATCCAAAATCACAGCCAATCAGAAGAGTGTGTGGGCGGAGTCTCTCTGCAAACGCACTGCACTCACAACCAAATCAATCCAAAATCACAGCCAATCAGAAGAGTGTGTGGGCGGAGTCTCTCTGCAAGAGCACTTCACTCACAACCAAATCAATCCAAAATCACAGCCGATCAGAAGAGTGTGTGGGCGGAGTCTCTGCAAACGCACTTCACTCACAACCAAATCAATCCAAAATCACAGCCAATCAGAAGAGTGTGTGGGCGGAGTCTCTCTGCAAACGCACTGCACTCACAACCAAATCAATCCAAAATCACAGCCAATCAGAAGAGTGTGTGGGCGGAGTCTCTCTGCAAACGCACTGCACTCACAACCAATTGGATAAGCACATAATCAAAAAAGCTACATAAATATTACACCATTTTGGTTAACAGCTGGTTAGGACAAAAACTCTGATTAACATGCCTTTTATCGCGTGTCGCGGCTCACGTTGTGTCTAGTGTAATGCAGCGTTGCCCTTGCTATAAAAAAGTTAGGAAATATGAAATTGCCCAATACATCCACAAGGATGTAAATAAACAGTGGCAGTCATAGATCACATATTCAGCATTTATTGCATCTTTGGGTTTTGCTCACTTTTATCCTCTGTCTTTTCCCTCCCAACAGCTCACAGAGTTGAACACGTTTTTCCTGAAGCACATCTTCGTGTTCCAGGCCTCTCATCCTCTCAGCTGGTGCCGGATCCTCTTCATTGGGATCATCACGGCCCCCACAGTGCGGTAATGTTCAATTGCCTTTATCTGTGTTCCAGCATAATCCCTTGAAACAAACCTTTCTCTGTACATACGCAGAATAAAGGGGCGCGGCCTGGTTGAGTTCGTTAGTAGTGTCGCGACCCATATAAAGGCCTACAACCATTTACATTCAAACAAGTCAAGCCAAGCATAGAATACTTATATACAATGGGCCATTTGACTGTATTCTCCGTTAAACCACTAGATGGCACAAAAATTCAGCTCAGCACTTCTCCACACAACTGCTTTTGATGCGTTCGCAAAGTTGATTCTGCACTAATTTGATAGCTAGGCTTATGGGGTGCTAATTAACTGGTTAACCAGTAACCAAAAATAATTTTAACCAATTAATCGTTTGCTGCATGCTTCAAAATACACTACAAATATATATATTTTTTTGTTATGCTTTTGGGAGAGAAAAAACAGGTAAGTCACGTACAAGTCACATTTGATTGCATTTAGAATACCGGTAAATAAGGCGAAATGTTATAATGTACTACACACATTGTAAACACTACAAATAGCTATAGGTCATTTTAGTTTGCCTCCCTCCACAACAAACCCTTTAAATTTAACGGTATTCAGAACAGATCAAGAATGAAAAATATATAAGTAGGCTATAACTATAAAGCCAAAACGAAATAATTTAATGAGAAACTGAAAGTAACCGGCTCATGTAGCCTAACTCTCTCATTCGAATCCAAATGTTTCCATATTTGCGATGTATTTGGATGCTAAACCATTATTTATTATAGGCTTTGTACCTACTTCACTCGCGTCCCGATATTGATGGAAAAAATCAACCTCTTCACATGTGCAAAAATGTGCTTTGAATGGCACGAATTGTAGGCTACTACTGACTGTTTAAACTGAGCTGTGTAACTTTTTATATGTTAGGTTGACTATTTTATGTTGATAATCAACAGGCTGCGATGGCAAGTTTGCAATGCTGGAATATGTTGTGTGCGTGTGAGGCGCCGGCGCGAACGAGCAGAGGAAACATAAAATACTCCGTAATTTTGGTCATAGCCTACAGATAATAAGAGTAGGACATCGTTCAAAATGGCAAAGTATTACATTGTGCTATTGTAAAATAAAGAAAACAAGATGTGCTTTCTGTCGTCTGGGTTTCCTTTCCGTGAAGTTTTGAGGAGCGCCACACCTCACAAAAATGAACCAAACTCAGCAGCACAGTCGCACGTTTTTTTCTTTCTTTTTGTTAATCTGTTAATTATTTAAGTCAAATATATTTTGCATATTTATTCCTTTTATATAGGCCTATAGACTGATTTTATAAAAACAAATGTTGTTTTTTTTATTTTTAATGTAACTCCATTTTCCTTAAATCATCCTGGCGACGACCCAGGGTTTGAAAACCACTGTTCTAAATAACTCATTTTGGATAATGATGTTTGGCAGGTGTTTATACATTCATCCATTGATCTGTTTAATGCCAGAGGTGTCAAATAACTCATATGACTTATCGTTTGGATTTAGGCAATACTACGCATATCTAACAGACACACAGTGCAAAAGAGTTGGAACACAGTGTTGGGTGTTTGGGTAAGTGCATGTTTATTTATCTAATGTAATACCTGTCGAATTTTTTAATCTTTATAGTTTATGCAGTAGTTTTTCCAGTTTGGATGTTTTGACTCTTAAAATCAGCAACAGACGATGAATTAAAGGGATAGTTCATCAAAAATGTCAATTCTGTTATTTATACTCCCTGATGTTGTTTTAAACCATATCTGTGGAACATAGAAGATATTCTGAGTGTTTTACATGGGCAATGAAAGTCAGTGGGGTCTAATGTTGATTTGGTCCCCATTGACTTTCATTGTATGGACGAGGAGCGAGCATGTGGAACATAATTATTCTGTCTGTTTAATTGGGATCTGATTTTTTTAATATAAACTGTTCTCACACTGGTATAGATACAGAGACGTTTAATACATTGCATAGGTTTAGGTTTAATAAACTATTGACTTCCATCTTACCACCGCTGGTCTTGTCAGAATCAGCTGATTTGTGTGTCCTGACAATCTTTCTTTTTCCAGTCGATTCTAAACAATGGAGGCATTTTCTCCAGGTCTGCCAGATTATTCCTACATACTCTTAGTGAGAGTTAACAAACCGCACTGTTGTATTTGTAAATCCTACAAGTCTAAAATGCTTATAGAGGTATGCCATTGTGCCTTAAACACACACAAAGTATTTTTTATTTTTATTGAAAGTTTTGTGTACATGCACTATAAAAAATGTTGGGTTGAAAATGGACAAACCCAGCGATTGGGTTGTTTTAACCCAACTTTTGTTTAAAAATCACTATATGGCCGGCTTAAAGGTGCACTATGTAACTTTTCCATCCGCTAGAGGTCGCCTATTCAAAACAAAGGCGTGACGCCAAGTTTGAGCGCAGAATCTTGGGACATGTGGTCTTCACCTCACAGCCGGTGGAAAAGAATCGGGATAGGACTCGGGCAGAAATCATGTTCATGGATGCGATTATTAACGTTACTGTAGGATGAAGCAGAGCAGACCCGAGTGTTGTGGGAGCTGAGCAAGGCCGCTGGAGCGATTGTTAATAAGATGAACGCAACACACGCCTCGCGAGCAGCGGGACTTTTATTATGCCACAGTCGCCGGCGCCATTTCCGCTTTTCCGGTCATGAGTATGAGGTAACGCAGCTCTGTTTATCATATTAGATACATTTGAGTGTGTTGAAAATGATGTTATGACGTTACTCTGTGCGTTCACTCGCCGGCTGCTATGACACTTGTTGCACACTGCAGTGAGAGTAAAGCGTTTCTGCTAAATAAAACCGCAAACCGAGGGTAACGCAGATATGACGCCATTGACAGGCGACTCCCTCACACGTCCCGGTTCCTTCGTTAAAATAGCAGTTTTCTCACAATTTACAAATAGTTGGAAACATTTGGGATATTGTAAGTACTCAACTGAACAAAATATATAACACTGGCCTAGTGGTTTTTGGATATTTTACTGATAAAATGTTACATAGTGCACCTTTAAAATTAACCCAAAATAGGTTGGAAATTAAGAATCATACACATAATTACTAGAGGCAATAATAATAATCAAAAGGTGAACATTTATTAATAATCAATTTATTATTGTTTAATTATTACTCATTAAACTTTTATTAATAATGTTAATTTCCAATAAATGTTAACTAGGGATGCACGATATTGGATTTTTTGGCGATATGCCGATATTTTTCAACTCATTTTGGCCGATACCAATACCGATATACGTTAATTTTTTCCCTTTCTTTGGAAACAACACCAATTTGAGCAAAAACTTTTATTTTTTTCATTCTGGTTTCAGATTTCTGAGGTCTCCTTACTAAAAGGATACTTGTTAAAGATAAATAAATGTTAATAAAGTTCTTTTTATAATAAGAGTATTTTAAAAGCTCTGAAAATAACAATAATAAAGTCAGTAATTTTTCACCCCGGACAGATGCAGTTGTAACCTAAATATTTTATTTTTGGATATAACGTTTGTGCACATGAAGAGGGGGTGGCATGACATCAGTTGATGCTGTCTTTAGCTTCAAATAAAAGCTCCTTGGATAATTTTTCATCATCCATTTCATAAAATGTTATTACAGATTAATAAACTGTATATAAATGTATTTAATTTACAAGTGTCATGCTTGTGAATTATGACATCATTACTGCTTTATTTATTCAGAAAAAGTTCAAGTTATTTGTGTATTCTACTTTTCATTTTATTACTATAACAACAGCGCCCCTACTAAATATAAATAACACTATAGCGGGCGGGCACTAGGACCTAGAGGAGGCTTCTGCTGCTGTGGAGGCTGCTGTGCCTGCACGCTAGAGATCTCACACACACACACACACACACACACTGGGGAGTCACTGTTGACGGTCACGTCCTTCTGTACACGCATTCACAAATTCAAGGCAGCATTTAAAAACTGTCAATATAAATCACCATATATGCAATATTTTTGCTTGTTGACATACAAGTTCACTTCAAGAATGAGCACACTGCTGACATGATCTTATCGCTATAGCACTCCTTGCACACGTGAGCTATTGCAGGCGCATATCAACACGTTATCATATCGGCAAGGCATATCGGCATAATTTTTTAATATCGGCCGATTTTTATATTTTAAGCATTTATTGGCTGATTCCGTTGTCGTACCGATAATATCGTGCACCCCTATTTCCAACATACTTTGGTTGGGCAAACATATAACCCAACCACTGGATTAAAACAGCCCATTCACTGGGTCAAAACAACCCAATTGCTGGGTTTGTCCGTTTTCAACCCAACTTGGGTTGTTTTTAACCCTGCGTGTGGTTTCATAAAACCTGTAAGATGCCACAATGCAACTAAAAGTATTTGGACACTTTTAATAGACATGAATAGTTGAACTTAACTTTGCTACAGTTTTACTTATCTTAGTTTTAAAATATCTTAAAGTCATACTTAATGTGTTTATTCCATTGCATACATAGCTAAATATCATCTCATTTTGTGCCTTAATTTTCAACAGTGTATCTGTTGTTTTGTCAGCATACAATAAATTGTTCCAAAGCCGCTTCACAATGATAAACAGGAACAGAATGAATCTGTAGCAAGACAAGTGTCATTATTCAGCTCAATTCAGGTTCATAACTGTGTAAAGATCTCAAGTTGTCATTTTAATATTTGTTTATTTTTAATAATTGTGAAAGGTTTTGCTTTAAAGTCTGTTTACAAATAAATGTCAGAGACAGTCATATATTAAGTACGGGTTTGAGTGTCCTAATACTCTTCGGCTGTGATTCTGTTCCTCCTTATAGGGCCATTGCTTTCCTGGAGGCTCTGGCTTGTGTCAAATTTGGACAAGACTTGTTCTCAAAAACACAGGTTCTTTATGTTGTCCTTTGGCTTTTGTGTTTGGTGAGTGTTTTTCTTTTATTCATAATTTTTACAATAAATATATTTATTTATTTATACATTTATATTTATTTATACAGTTTAGTTTTATTTATTTATTTATTTTATTTATTCATTCATTTATCTTTACATGTATATTTATATTTATTTTATTCACATAAAATATATATTCATATATATATATATATACACTCACCTAAAGGATTATTAGGAACACCTGTTCAATTTCTCATTAATGCAATTATCTAATCAACCAATCACATGGCAGTTGCTTCAATGCATTTAGGGGTGTGGTCCTGGTCAAGACAATCTCCTGAACTCCAAACTGAATGTCAGAATGGGAAAGAAAGGTGATTTAAGCAATTTTGAGCGTGGCATGGTTGTTGGTGCCAGACGGGCCGGTCTGAGTATTTCACAATCTGCTCAGTTACTGGGATTTTCACGCACAACCATTTCTAGAGTTTACAAAGAATGGTGTGAAAAGGGAAAATCATCCAGTATGCGGCAGTCCTGTGGGCCAAAATGCCTTGTTGATGCTAGAGGTCAGAGGAGAATGGGCCGACTGATTCAAGATGATAGAAGAGCAACTTTGACTGAAATAACCACTCGTTACAACCGAGGTATGCAGCAAAGCATTTGTGAAGCCACAACACGCACAACCTTGAGGCGGATGGGCTACAACAGCAGAAGACCCCACCGGGTACCACTCATCTCCACTACAAATAGGAAAAAGAGGCTACAATTTGCACAAGCTCACCAAAATTGGACAGTTGAAGACTGGAAAAATGTTGCCTGGTCTGATGAGTCTGGATTTCTGTTGAGACATTCAGATGGTAGAGTCAGAATTTGGCGTAAACAGAATGAGAACATGGATCCATCATGCCTTGTTACCACTGTGCAGGCTGGTGGTGGTGGTGTAATGGTGTGGGGGATGTTTTCTTGGCACACTTTAGGCCCCTTAGTGCCAATTGGGCATCGTTTAAATGCCACGGCCTGCCTGAGCATTGTTTCTGACCATGTCCATCCCTTTATGACCACCATGTACCCATCCTCTGATGGCTACTTCCAGCAGGATAATGCACCATGTCACAAAGCTCCAATCATTTCAAATTGGTTTCTTGAACATGACAATGAGTTCACTGTACTAAAATGGCCCCCACAGTCACCAGATCTCAACCCAATAGAGCATCTTTGGGATGTGGTGGAACGGGAGCTTCGTGCCCTGGATGTGCATCCCACAAATCTCCATCAACTGCAAGATGCTATCCTATCAATATGGGCCAACATTTCTAAAGAATGCTTTCAGCACCTTGTTGAATCAATGCCACGTAGAATTAAGGCAGTTCTGAAGGCGAAAGGGGGTCAAACACAGTATTAGTATGGTGTTCCTAATAATCCTTTAGGTGAGTGTATATATACAGTATAATTACAAATATATTGATTATTATGTTTTTTTAAATATTATTATCTTTTAAAATACACATTTGTAATAGAGCTGTGTTCCTTAACAGATATTGAATCTTAAAGAAATATTGGTTACGTTCTTATACTGTGACCGTGTTTATTCTGTCTGTTTATATTTACACACTGAATGTTTATCTTTGTGTGTTTCTGTGAAGTTTATACAGTGTCTGAGATCACATTGAATCTGACTTAAATCATTTAAGAACAGGGGTTTTCAAACTTTCCCCTTTCCCACATAATAATCAAATTTACAAATGTGTACAGTATTATCTGGAAAATATGTACATATCTGTGTCCTTTTTTGTACCCAACATCAGAGTACTGTGAGATGTAAAAACCTGAAGAGAAACATAAAATATGACAAAATAACTCTTTTAGTCTTTAGAAAACAGAAAAAATGTCAAATTCTGTCAGTTTAATTATATCAATGTTCCCAGTTTGAAAACCCCTGTTTTAGAATATTCAAAAGTACGGAATTTTTGTATAACATTTAAAATTCTTCACTATTTGGTCCTTCACTAATTAAATAAGCAAATTGTTTGATCATTTCTGAAATTCATGTTCGACTTTTTGCTTTATGCAGATAATATATAAACATTTTCTCAGACTTTTGGATCCCAGTGTGTGTGTGTGTGTGTGTGTGTGTGTGTGTGTGTGTGGTGTTGTTCTTTCTCTCATACACACTACCTCTTTCCTCCTTCCAGGCTTTCATCACTTTTCTCTGTCTGAATGGGATGGTTTGGTACGAGCAGAATTATGGGAAGAGACTGAAGGTAAATAGATCATATTTACCATATCATGATGTGCTGAGAGATGCTGAAATCCTCAATAATGGATTCTTCAACAAGAATGTATACTGTGCTGTCAACTAGTCATCTAAATTTTATTTCCATTAGAGAGAGGGAGCCACAGTGATGCATTAATGATCCTTTCCTCAGGGTTTTAGTGCGAGTCTGGGGTTATTTACCTGGTTTGTGCTGCATATAATAAATCTCTTCACCTTCACAGATTATCACAGATTGTGACGACAGCACTTGCATCGACCCGGATGTCCACATTCCTGAAACCGCCAAAGGTAACTGATTTGTTTTAGAGGGTTTCCAAAAGAGATGAAATGCCTAAAGTGGATTGTTTTGATGAGGTTTAGTCATGCTCAGGAATTTCCTTTCGTTATTTGCCTTTTCTACCCTACAGATGAAGTTTCTTTTGAATTTTCCTTATATCAAATTTGCATTGATCTTTTGAGTTTTGTACTAAAGCCAACTTTAAGAACTGAAAGTTCCTCCCCAATGTTCAATAAAAACATTTATTGAAATTAAAACAGCTTGTTTTGTGACCTCACCTAGATGAATGCATTACATTTATATATGATTTATTCTTCCAGAATGCAAAATAACAAATAGTCTATCATAAAATAACAACATATATATATAATTTATCTGTTTTTATTTTTATGTATGTATGTATTTATTTATTTGTTATTTATTTATTTTATTTATCTATTTATTTTATGTATTTATTTATTCGTTAATTTATTTATTTTTATTTATACTTTTTATCATTTATTTTTTTATTTCTAAATTATTTGATTATATTTAATTAATTTATTATTATTTATCTATTTGTTATTTATTTTATGCATGTATTTATTGTATTTATTTTTTTATTTATCTAGTTATCATTTACTTATTTTAATTTATTATTATTTATCTGTTTTATTTTCATGTATTTATTTATTATTAATCTATTTATTATTTATTTTATGTATTATTCATTTTTAATTTATTTTTATCTTATTTATTTTATACATTTATTTTTATTTTTTAATTTAATATTATTTATCTATTTGTTGTTTATTTATTTTATGTATATATGTATTTATTTTTATTTGCTTTTTTATTTTTATTTATCTAGTTATCATTTATTTATTTAATTATTATTTATCTATTTATTTTTATGTGTTTATTTACTCATTTTTCATTTATTTTTATGTATTTTATTTATTTATTTTTATTAACATTTGTTACTATCATTAGCAGAGAGGAACTCCAGTAGAAATTCCAGTTCATCTCGGAGAAGAAAAGGAGGTTCTGGAAAAAACAAATCAATCAATGGAACAAGCGGCAAGAAGTGACCACAGCGAGAGACCGATGATCTCTCAGTGGACCTGAACGCACAAGGGGTGAAAGAGCGAATCTGATGGATAAACAGTTGTTTTCATAGCACTCATAGGAAATGAGGATTTGTGGTGTGCCAGGTTTTGGGTAAATGACACGATGCACACTTTCTAATGGCACTGTTGTGGTTCATATGTAGAAATGTCTAAAGTGTGTGAGTCAGTTAATGTATGCAATGGCAGCGTTATTCAACTTTTGTTCTTATTACCAATATTGTTAATGCAGACCAAGCCCTGTCTTCATTTTTGCAAATTTTTCTCCACTTGCCCTTGTCTTTTGACACATATTTATGCATTGATCAGGTTTTATGCAACATGTCATCATGAGCATAAAAACACAAGCGCTACTTTTGTGAAAACCCTTTTGAATTGAAGCCCTTGTTTTAATGCAGTATGATCTTGGCACAGATGTTTCAGCTTTTTCAGTCTTCTTATATTTGCTCTTTTACATTTAAAACCGTGTGGAGTGGCATTTGCATTAAGAGCTGTTGATTTATTTATAGTTTTCTTTGAATGTCAACTTTTGTGATAAGATTAATCATCATGTGAGTATGTGCGGGCATATGCATAAATGATTTTAGACCCATAATGTGTTCTCTGTGAGGGCTTTAAATGACTATGCATTTGTGCATTGCAATTTTTGATGTAGCTTTAATGTTTGCAAAACCCACATTTAATGAAACTAAAATACTTTGCAGGGATTTTGTGCGGTTCCTAGCCACGAGTGATTTCTTTACATGTGTTACTAATACTAAATGGCAACGTATGCTTATATTAAGGTACTATCACATGTTTGTTTTTTTGCCTTATTTAATTGTTTTGCATTCAATTTTTGTTGAGCAATACCCAAACTGTTAGTTATGCAGAATCCAATAATGATTTCCCTAAAAAAACCAAAAAAACCCAGCAAACCCTAAAATAAAGTCATGCATTCTGTATGGATCAGCATGTAATGTAATGTGAAACTTGACTCTGCCACAGCAGTATTCTCATATCTGATTATTTCAAACCTTTATTGTGATTTATATGGAGCAATGAGGTGTGATATGAGTTTTTAATCGGTGTATATGAATGGTTGGACAGGAAGAAATGTTATTTTCACTTTCTTAATACATTTATACTGTATCGTTGAGTAAAATTTTCAAATAAAATACTGAATTGAAGTCTCTTTGCTTCTTAGTAATTGTTTAATTATTATTTGGGGGGAAATGTTATATCTGGTTATTTCAAACAAATGTTGCACTGATGTTGGTTTGCTTACCTACTGTGTATATTTTTAGAAAAATACACAAAGTATTTAAATCTGATTGCTTGTCAAGAATCATGTTCCAATATGGATGTTGACCCAGGAGCACGTGGGATTGGGTTCACTAAATATTTATGACTTATTTAAAAAATTTTAAATACTTATTTTTTATTATTATTTATTTATCTATTTTTTTATTATTTTCTATTTTATTTTTTTAATGTATTCATTTATTTTTATTTATCTATTTATCATTTATTTATTTTTATTTAATTAGTTATTTATCTATTTGTTATTTTATTTTTTTATTAATTCTGGGGATAATATTGCCCTTCTTAATTATTTATCCAACATGCCATTGAAGAAATAAGTGTAAAATAATAATAATTATTATTTTTATTCTATTTATGACAAAATGTCTGATTAAATTCAGAATTCACGTTTGAGCAGTGACTGTAGTCTATATTGTTGAACACAACATGAAAATCTCATCACGTAATGTTTACCACAGACTCATATCCGCCAATCTAAAAACCCCAAAACATTCCAGAACCCGCCGTAGTTGTCCTACAAACTGACGTCAATATTGAACGCGTTTGTGTATATCCGAACTCCATTTCCCATAAACCCCAGCGCCGAAGTGGCTGATGGTATATTGGAGAGCTGCGCTGTGACAGCGGAGCGCTACTGAGCAGACTCAATCTAGTTAGCCATGGCGGCGACAGGAGGAGGGAAAATCAGATCAAGAAGATATCACATCGCTTCAAAACCGTATGCCAAAGGCAAACAGGTAAATAAAACGACGCCCTAGTCGCCATGACAAGGATTTTAGCGGTTGTTAGCTTAAGCCGGGCCGGTGGTTCGGCGGCGGGTTTTGTTTTTGTAAAGCAGGAGACATTTTGAGGCCTGTTTCAGGCCTGTTCACGTTCCTTCAGCAAACGGTCTCAACGCTGTCACCGCAATACCGTTAACTCATTTGACTGGAGAGACACAGCCGTTCGGTGAGGAAAACGTTCGAAATGTGGCGTTAGAAAGGCGAGATTTGAATGTATTAACTCATTTTAAGACAACCCGCGTGAACGTGTTTCAAACACAACACGTTAGCCGTTAGCGGCGGCGCACACCGGCGTCAAACAAGAGTGCGTACATTTGAACAAACACGAGCATTTAAACAGCATTTTAATGTTGTTATACTATAAATAAACAGTTCTTTATACTCTGACGCTTTCCTCTCCACTCATATGTGCCGCTCAGATGGTCCACATTGAGGGAAACTTGAGCTTCAGAGCACTTTTGTCCGTTTTCTTCACTTCTACTAAGTCTAGAATGTATTGGATGTGATTTTTAGCGAGTCTGGTACATGTTTTGGCGTAAATGGGAAAGCGCAGGTTAATGTTAATGCACTGGGTTTGTCATCCCGAGGAAAGGCGGGATGAGTGTGTGCGTGTCGTGGCGTGTTTTCTGAGGGATCTGAGCCTCACACACACACTGGAAACCCTTTATGAAAAGCGACTAACTCCATCCATGGTCTATGAACAGAAATGTTTTAATAAGTCTTATAATCTCAAGGTATATTTTGCTCCCAACTTTAGTAGTATGAAAATCATTTCCCTTGCTATATTAGGTAGGTTAGAGAGGTGCAGCATTTATTTGACTTACAAAAAATATAAATCTATAATTTCTGTTTAGTTGGTAAATGGTTGTGTAATTTGTTAACTTTCTGTATTGAAAGGAAACTGGTTCTGCATATTGGTTGTCAGCTACATGATAAAAAATAATTCATATTGGCCATTAAAGGCACAGTATGTAACATTTTTGGATTAGAATATACAAAACCACTAGAGCAGTTATGTTTTGTTGACTTGTGCACTTGCATTATACCAAATGTTTCCAAGAATGTTTAAATCCAGAGAAATACGCTATTTTAACCAGGACACGGACTGTGTCCGTGCGTCACCTATCAATGACATCATACTGGCGTTACCCTTGGTTTTATTTTTGTAGAAACCATGGAAACACCAAAGATGCTTTAATATATGATGTGTTTTATTAGACAGGTGAGCAACTGTTTTGATCATTCATGGACAGAAAACTAATCATTGTTATACAGCTCAAGTCTTATCGTTTAAATCTGGTTTTCTTGATTTACCGCGAGTACCATGTTTTACCATGCCTAATATGATCTCGCTCACTGCAGTGTTAACAAATATCTCAGACTCTGCCGAGCGAATGTACAGAGTAGCATTATAACATAACTTTAAACACTCAAATGTGTGTAAAATGATAACAGCGCTGCGTTACCCCACATACACGAGCGGAAGCAAAAGCGCTCGTTTGCGGCAGAATAAAAGCTTTGCGTCATCAAGCTATAACTTTGTTTTGAATAAGCGACCTCTAGCGGGTAGAAAATGTACATTGTGCCTTTTAAAAACTTGTTGATCTTGAGCTGTCAAAATATGGAGTTTGTCTATTCTATCTCATTCATTCTTTGTGTGGGATTCGGAAACATTTATTCTTTTGTATTGCATCAACATGTTTAAAAATATTAGTCTAGCAGGTGTTTTTACCAAAAATGTTTAGTTCACCCAAAAATAAAAATTTTCCCTTAATTTACTAGCCCTCAAGCCAACCTAGGTGTGACTTTCAGCCAAACACGGAGTTATATTAAACATCCTGGCTCTTCCCAGCTTTATAATGGAGGTTGAGATTTTGAAGCCCTAAAAAGTGCATCCATTCATCATAAAACTACTTCAGGGGGTTAATAAAGGCCTTCTGAAGTGAAGCCATGTGTTTTGTAAGAAAAATATCCATAATTATGACTTTACTAAACTAATCCATGCAGGTGTGTTTACTAGATTAGACAACATCATAGTGGAAGCATAAAGTGTGGTTGAACTTACACATTTTTGCAGTATTGATTTGGATTGCACTGTGTGCACTGTTGACAGGAAGTGACTTGTGTTGCAATGCGTGAGGCCCCAGCCATGCACACGACTGGTTTCATATTCACGTTCATGTTGTTTATCCTATCCTCCTTGAGTGAGGCGGGAAGATGAATTACATTCCTATAGTTAAAGGGATAGTTCACCCAAAAAAAAAAAATTAGCCCATGATTTACTCACCCTCAAGTCAGCCTAGGTGTATATGACATTCTTCTTTCAGACGAGAACAATCAGTTATATTAATAAATGTTCTGGCTCTTCCAAGCTTTATAATGACAGCGAATGGCTGTTTCTGAAGTCCTTAAAAGTGCATCTTTCCATCATAAAAGTGCATCTTTCCATCATAAATGTGCATCTATCCATTATAAAAGTGCTCCACACAGCTCCGGGGGTTAACAAAGGCCTTCTGAAGCGGTGGGTTTGTGTAAGAAAAATATCCATATTTAAAACTTTGCAAACTGTTATCTCTAACTTCTGCTAATTGTGGTTTGTGCATTCAGGAGACACTGGCGTTCCAGCGTATGACGCAGGCATAGCGTAAGTTCCGGTGACGAACGTGGACACGCAGAGGATAGAGCAAAACAAAACTTGGTTCCTGCGAGAACTAATATATTCTCACTGGAGCGTCAAGCGCTGGAACGCCAGTCTCTCGTGAACGCGCCTACCACAGTTAGCGGAAGTTAGAGAATTACAGTTTGCAAGGTTTTAAATATGGATATTTTTATTACACAAACGCATGGCTTCGCTTCAGAACGCCTTTATTAACCCCCTGAGCCGTGTGGAGCACTTTTATGATGATAGATGCACTTTTATGGACTTCTAAACAGAAACAGCCATTCAATGCCATTATAAAGCTTGGGAGAGCCAGGACATTTTTTAAATATAACTCTGATTGTATTCGTCTGAAAGAAGAATGTCATCTACACCTTGGATGACTTTAGGGTGAGTAAATCATGTGGTAATTTTTCATTTTTGAGTGAACTTTCCCTTTAAATCAAAAGTTGCTATAAGCATTAAAGGCCTTCCATTTTGATTGCGCAATCAAATGGACTATTTAGCTTCCCCACCTGCCTATGCGTCACATGCTTACAGCGTTCAGCCAAAGATCCAGTCTGTGGTGTTGCTGTGTCCAAACCCTGGAGCTCTGTTAGAGAACAATAAGTGCTTGCACAGTGATTCGGTCCCCAGGGCCCCTTTTTAGACAGCAACTGAAGCTCTCAAATCCAGGCGTTCTCTAGCCTTAGGGCTTTTGCAGTGAAAATGAAGGGAACGTGTCCTTCTGTTAACATGAATCGAAATTTAGGATATTTGTTGTGTGGCTGCATGCTAGGTAGTTGATCAGTTGAAGGCAATGTGAACTGTTTTTACTTACGAGGTTTAAGAGCTTAAGCACTTCAGTCTGTCAACTGTTCAATGCTAGCCTAAATCCAAAAGGTTTAGGATTACAAATCAGGCTAAAATGAGTTCCCTTTTTGATTTATCATTGTAATGTGCAACTGTTACAAGCCCCATCATTTGATGTCCTTTAGTCCAAATTGTGCATTGCTGCTTAAATGAAATCAATCTTTGCAATTGTACTGATGCCAGATCTGCATTCATTTCAAGGTATTGCTCTCGCTCTTTTTGTTGCTGCTGGATATGCTAATTGTCTCTTTGACCCCTGCAGCAGCCTGGCCTGATCAGTCGAGTGACGGATACAGTGAAGAGCATAGTCCCCTCCTGGCTGCAGAAATACTTCAAGAATGGAGAAGTTTTAGAGGGTGATGCCGCTGCAGTCGGGATGGAGCGTAACAATGTGGCTCCTCCACCCAATGGCAACGATGAAGCCGCCCCACTCCCAGATGGACGAGACTCTCCAGAGCCGAGCACAAGTAACACAGGTATGATGAGTAGACTCAATCCAGCAGATATGCACGGGTGCATTTCCAAAACCTAGTGAACTGTCTATATACACAACAGAGCTACACGGTTAATCGTTAGAAGATTGCAATCTCGATTCAAACACCCATGCGATCTTATTCCTAAATGATAAATAAAGATTGTATCAATTACATCGTTACACCAGTAGGTGGTGACAAGTGACTGTTAAACTGGTTTTATTCATTTAATGGATTTGTTCAGAAATGCTGATTCATCCAGTAATGAAAAAAGTGAGGTAGGGATGTTAATTTACACAAATTCCCCTGATTAATTGTCATTTAAATTAATGATCAATTAATCGATTAATTGTTAGCCTTAATACTGCAATATGTGTATACAGCAGTGGCTTATAGCCAACAGCATGACAGGGTGTGCAAAAGCTGCTCAAAACGTCATGTTCCTCACCAAATTAATAAGGGTTTTTAGTCTAAATAAAGGGCTTGTAAAATGAGTCAATGTGATAATTTATTAAATTACTTATTTAAAGCTGCAGTCCGTACCTTTTTTTTGGTTAAAAAGATCCCAATTCAATTTGAGCAAGTGCATAACCAGCCAGTGTTCAAAATTATCTCCTTACCTTAGCCTGATTCACAACGGTAAGCTTGTAATAATGTTATAATTTGAGTGGTACTAATAGCTTTCCGCAGGAAATACAAGCTTCCGCCGTTCGTCATTACGTCACGTCTGTATACATATCGCGTGTGTGGATGCTGCAGGTGGCGGATCGTTTGTGGCCTCTTACAGCAGCTGGAATGTAATTAAACGTCATTTTGATGGCGGCTTGTAATCCAGAAAGTTCAAAACAACAATCATCGTTGACAACTGATAGACAACCCACACATACACATTAGATTCTTCCGCGCTGAGGAGCCGTGCCGATTCACAACCCATGTAAAGAAGATAACTCCGCAAATAACTGCAATTTCATGGTTCAAACAGAGATGGCGACAAAGAGGCAACTTGCGGACTGCAGCTTTAATAATCAAATATAACAACTAATACAACGTGTCACCAGTGCAGTCTCAGATGCTTGCTGTTTAGAATGTGTGGGCGCGCTCTTCCTGGAACAATGCGCTGAAAACGGCAACTAAACCCAATGGATTCACGATTTATTAAAATGGTGTTCTCTTTAATGTTATGTAATACGACAGTCTCGATCATAGTTAATATTAGTCGTGCGTTGCTGTGTGCTCTGAAGCGCTGAATGAACACTGAAGCCCTTTGCTAGCGGATTATTTAACTCAACAAATCACTTCCTATATGAGATTAATCAGATATATACAATATAAAAATAACATTACAAATTATATATGCACAAAATGACACGAATACACAAATGAACTTGAACTAAGTTACGTGCTATTCAGAATGCCTAATACACGTGCTGAAACAGTCTATGGCTGAAGTGGCAACTAAACCCAAATAATTCACAATTTTTTTAACATTATAAAGAGAACAATATTGTATGTAATATGACAGTCCCAATCATAGTCATTATTAGTTGTGCATTGCTGTTTGAAATGCATGCGATTAAGCAGCATCTTCCGCTTCATCGACGATCGATTAAGTTTTATCGATTACATTTATTATCGACAATTAATAGACCGTTGATTAATCACTAACATCCCTAAATTGACGTCTGTCAATCAACCTAATAAAAAAAATCCAATTTACTTCAGCAATTAACATTTTGTCAGAACCACTAGTTTTTAGTACAATTGTGATTTTTTTTTTTTTTTAATTTTTTTCTTCTTCTCAATTTATCCAGAATCGTGCAGCTCTAATACACAGCTACTTTAAGGCAGTGTCCTTGTCTTGAAATGTTGAATTTTTATTTTCAGAGCCATCTACAAGCAGAGCATCGCTGAACTTCCAGGAAGCTCTTTCGAGACCCCCGCTCAACCGGACACACCTGCACTTCCCGTCCCTGGACGGCTCTCCTGCATTAGGCGGCCCGAGCCCTCTCTTCTCCCAGCCCTCCACGTCCACAGCGCCCTTCTCAGGGAGTCCTTTCGCTGTAACCTCCAACTTCTCCCTGGTAAAAGAGATTAAGGACTCCAGCTCTCAGCATGAGGACGACAACATCTCGACTACCAGCGGCTTTTCATCACGTGCATCTGATAAAGGTGAGTGAATCCAATAGATAAGTGCTGCCAGACATTTGAGTTGTTCAGACAGCAATATTAATTGGAGTCTTAGACTAGGTATAGATAGAACTAAGAGCAGGGCTTAATCTTCTTCCAGATGTGCCCACGTCAAAGACTGTGCCGCTCCTCTGGTCCCCAGAGTCTGAACGCACCCACTCTGGATCGCAGCCAGCTCATTCTGGTCTCAAGAAACCAGCCTTCAACCTGTCAGTCTTTGGCACTTCCTCATCAGTAAGTACTTCATATTCTTCTAAAAACCTTTTGTCAAGATTTAAAGCGGGTTTTCATTTATTTTAAGGGTGCTCCCGTCAGGATTTTAGGGGCAGATCACCAATTACTGATCACTGGAAGCAGCATTGGCCAATACCGTTCACTGATATCGATCACCAAAATAAATTATAGGCCAACTATTCTTAATGTATTTTAAGTAAAAAAAAAAAGAAAATGTATCATGAATTGACAACTCATATTGGCAAGCAACATATTTCATTAAATTAAATATAGATGAATCCTAAATCTACTAAAAAGCAGTGAGTTTTTTTTTCCTTTTTAATTGATTAACCTGACAGACGGCAGCAGGAATATTAGGCTGCTGCCACTTTAAGACAATGCGTGGATCCAATATGCTAGGGACACACCAAACCGACGGCAAAGAACTAGCGCTGATGAAAGCCGACTGTTGTCGCCTGCGTCGGGTGGGAAAATAACACCTGAACACACCAAGAGGACTACAGGCGGCTGTCAACTAGCACACTCTCTGCGTGTAAAGGAGATGCTGTATATATAATAGAGTATATACATAACATTGCAGGGCTGCACAATTAATCGAATTCCGAATCACGATTGCGATTACAAAAAAAGCAGACTGGTCGAACGCATGCGAAACACCAGCACCCGCCATTTTTAAAGTCGTGTACACAACCTATATATTAACTACACGAACTAACTCTACAAATGGGAAACAGTGATAGATGGACCTCTCAAACTCCAAGAAAATACAACTTAACTTTGAGGGTAATAAGTGAAACATGATTATGTATTTCTGCTCAGCTAGTGACATTGATACACATTCATATACTGTCTACTTTCTTTGTATAATAGTTCTACCTAGTAACATATTAGACGGGACTGTGAAACAGATTGTGAGCTGATGAAGACGGAGAATGTGAGCGCTGTGTGTTCAGGCCCTGGCGTTCTCAGCAGCGTCAAAGTAAATGTCTGCCACACCGTCAAAACAAACAAGCGCGTCACTTCAGAGTTCCTACTGTTGGTGCAAATGCAACTAGGAAAATGTTCCTATAGGAGCCTTTTAGTTCTCGAAGTTCCTAGAACTGCCTGGTGTGAAAGCCCCTATTATTGTACCATGCAATTTTTTATTTTTTTTTAAAGAAGAAACCAAACCAATGTATAGTTGACATTTGAGGCTTAATGCTGTAGAAAAGCAATAAGTTATTTTAGGAAGAGTGTTTTTAGCTATTTTTATTTTATATAAAAATATGACGCAGTTGCTTCAAACAATGGTATAAAGCTGTTCAAAACATCATTCAATGTAAATTCTGATAATCGAAATTAATAATCGCAATTACAATTTCAAGGGAATAATTGACAATTATGATTTTTGTCGTCATTGTGCAGCCCTAATACATTGTACATAAATACAACAGAACAAACATACAAATGAAATAAACAGTTCTTTTCAGGTTTTTCATGTTGGTCTAAACTAGATTTTTTAGGTACAGAAATAATCAAATGTCAAATATCACTTCGTAGTCTTCACTGTATAAATATAGATGAACTCTTAAAGTTATTCAGTCAAGAGCCGTGAGGTTCCCTGCCATTGAGATTTTTCTGTGTTTTCGCTTATGCGGTAGGGGGCGCTATTACACATCTCCTGAACGAGTACATAATCTCCTGATCGAAACACAGGCGAAGAAGACGCAGAAACGAGCGATCTCTTCTAAGCAGATGCATATGAAAAATAACGCGATCAACGTTTAACGGCATATAAATCAAAACTGCCTAATGTTACTGAATGAAATGTCGACCCAGGATGAGCTATAGGACTGTGAAGCTTTGGGGGTGTTGATGGACTTGATCATTGTTCTGAATCCCATCTGTATGCAAGTTAGTTGTGATTTTCTCCGCTTTTTTCTCAATGTTGCTTTTTTTCATAACTTCCTCACATTCAAGTGTTGATTAAAAAAAGAATGCATGAAGCTAGAATAAAACAAAGGGTCTGTTCTTTCTTTTGATATATTGCATGTTCAGATATTCATACAACAAGATATTCTGTGGACCATGAAACTTGTGAAAATGACCAAAAACGCTGGTGGTGACTGGCAAATTTCATGTTTATGTTCACGTAAGACATAACCGACTATGTTTACGATGATACTCGACAAGATCAGCATTTTGACATAATTTTGTGTGAATTTTCGCATGCTGTGAGACACGTGGGCGCGCGTTTATATCGGTGGCATATCTGCAGAATATACGCAGATGCTAACATATCTGCGACAGGCTCATATCGGCTGCTTTAAAATCAGCAAACCGATAAATCGGTCCGGCTCTACTTATTACGCCAGGAGGTGGCGATAAGAGACTAAAAAAGTGTTTGTCATTGAATCATTCATTCAAGAGATTCACAAACGCTGATTCATCCAATAATGAAACAAGTCTATGAATGAGACATGACTCCTTCATTCAAATTATTTGTTTTGATTTCGTTCAAATTAATGTTTTTTTTAAACCGAAGCAGTGAACATTTTGTCAGAACCTATAGTAAATAATTATTATTATTATTTATTTGTTTTTGTTTTTTTCAGAATCGTGGGAGAATCGCAATCTCAATTTATCCAGAATCGTGCAGCTCTAGCTTGGTGTGTCCCTGGCTTTACACGTGCAACATTCCCAACTGTTTGTTCATAATACGACAGTAGTTATGCGAACACTCACCAAGCCGGGCATAAACACGTTTCTGTGTGTATTTAACCGTTTAGGCACGAACGCTCAAAGTTCACCTTGCTTGTCCGTGTTCCACTGCGTCTCGGAGCGCACGCAAAGAAAGCTGCTTGGGGAACAGTATCACTTTCGTGGCTTAATGCAGTTTTAATAACTCTTTTATTATCAAGCATGTCCTGCAGTTTAGCAACAGTAGACCGTTCTAGCTGATTTGGACATTAAGTTTGGGATTTTAGGGAGGAACGATTGGCACATCTGTGATGGAAAGAAGTGCACTAAAATCGCACAGCCCTAGTTACTTGCTGTAGGGTTACTTTCATTGCAATGTCTCCACTCTCCACAAAGACGTTGCAAATGTATTGTCTTTTTCAGACACCTGGTAGAACTGCCAGCCCGGTGAATGTAGCGAAGCAATTTTAGCTGTGCATAGAAAAATTGCGTCATCTGATCGGCCTTCATAGGGACCACCGATCAAACTATATAAAGCTTTTATCGGCCAATAACGATCGCGCCCAATCAATCGGAGCACCCTTAATTTATTTCTGATATACATTACCATTCAAAAGTTTGGGGTCAGTGAGAATTTATTTAAAGGGATTCCTAATTTTGTTCAAGAATGCATTACATTTAATGTTTATTGTATGTGAAATTAATGCATCCGTCAAAGAATCCTCAAATGTGTGTATGTATCAGTTTTCAACCTTGATAAAAATAAATGCACCAAATCAGCATATTAAAATAATTTTTGAACGATCACGTGACACTGAAGGCTGAAGTAATATTTTAATTAATAGTGAACGTAAAAAAAAAAAATCTTACCAATCCCAAACTTTTGAGCGTTCTGCTTTTCAGCAATCAGTGTTCTTTTAAGGGTCCTTTTAATGTCCAAATTTGTCATAATGGCTGTAGTCCTTACTGGGATGGAGATTAATGTTATGCATATTTATTCTCTTATAGTCAGCGCTGAACAGTTCAGTACTGAACTCCAGTCAGTTGGGGGATTCGCCCTTCTACCCAGGGAAGACCACATATGGAGGAGCTGCTGCGATGAGAAGCGCTCGTTCACGCCCGGCTACTCCTTACCAGGTTTGATCAATAATGCCAATACTATAATCATATTAGTGAAATTGAATTTTTAGATTCCTTTTTGACTAACACTGTCTTTGCTTCTGCAGCCTCCCGTTAGGAGGCAGATTAAGGCCAAGCCGGCTGGAGCTCAACCCTGTGGAGTGACCAGCGCCACAGCGAGACGCATCTTACAGTCCCTGGAGCGCATGTCCAGTCCTCTTGCTGTGAGTTTGTCTGTACTCCGGTGTCTAGAATCTAAAATCAATTAAACATTTCATTGTTACTGTTCAGCCTAGGGGTTGGCGATAAACCAGTAGACATGATAAACCGATTTAACCAGTAGAGATTTTGAATTATCTGTCATGTTCTGTCGTCGCAAAAGCTTGTCATTTTAACTTTTTAAACTGCAAGCCTTAAAGCATTGTCTTAAACTGTTCAAGCACAATATGCAGCGACAGAGAACAAATTTTGGTATATGCAGCAGTTTGAGACAGCTTCTGACAAAAACACCTGAAACACGCACACGTAATGGCATTATTGTGAAATAAAAATACTCCTACAGGGCCCCAGACTGCGATCAAATGGTTGCATTTTGCGACCTTTTTTCCTGCTGGTGCGGCTACATGTATATATTTTTTTTTAGAGGTCGCACTGGTGCCATCATCACGGTGCCCAACTGATAAGAGCTGTTTCTGTTGCATATGAGAAACCTCAAACGGAAGCAGAACAAAATGGCGCTACTTGTACTTGAGCGCGAGCTCACTCATCTTGATCACGCTACACCATTACTACACAGCGCTAGAAGATCCAGCGAGAAAGTGTTTGAATTCACCACAGAATTAATAACATCGCTACTATGAGATCTAGCGGAAGCGTTCGGCACAGAATTCTGTTATAAACCACAGATATCAGATCAAACAGCGGAAACCAGGAGAAACATGAATGAAGTTCAGGGGTTTCAGTCCATAAATCACCAACATTCACCATGGATTTAATGTAGTAACACCACATGGTATTGTGGGAGAAATGGTTTAATATATATTTTTTAACATTATTCATCTCAGGGTTCGTACAACCTTTTGAGTTAAATTAAAGCACTTTTAAAGGGCTTTCAAGTGCTTCACACTTTTCCCAGCACTTAAAAGCTCTAAATATTATCCAATTTTAATGTGACTTGTAAAGCTAAAAGTTTAAAGGTGTAGGAAAACGCACTTTGGCAGGCAAGCGCTTTTATTTAAAAAAGACATGAAATTGCCACTATAAACAGTAGATGGCAGCAGAGGAGCACTTATTTGACTTATTAGCCATTTCCACTCCTTAACTCGTAAACGCTTCCCTGCCAAACACAGAATTTTCCTCGTTTTCACTTATGCGCTAGGGGGCGCTATTACGCATCTTCTGAAAGACTACTGAATCTCCTGATCAAAACACAGGAGAAGACGCACAAAAACAAGTGATCGTATAGAAGCAGATGCATATGTAAAATAACGTGATCATCAACATTAAACAGCATATAAATCAAAACCATCTAATGTTACTGAATGAAATGTCGAGCTCTAGGACTGTGAAGCTTTGGGGGTGTTGATGGACTCCATCTACTCCATCTGTGTTTGATCATCGTTCTGAATCTGATCTGGATGTAGTCTTTGGCAAAAACGTGATTTTTCTCAGCTTTTTGTTTAAAATGTTGCTTTTTTTTATGAAACTTACCCATATTTAAGTGTTGATAAAGGAATTCATGAAGCTAGAATAAAGTTGTTGTTTTTTTCTTTAAAAGCAGAGGGTGCTCTTTCTCTTAATATATGTCATGCTCAGATATTCATACAACAATCACACGTTTCTGTCGAGCGTGATGGCCAATCAGAAGCGTTCAGATTAGTCATCACAGAAAGGAAGTTTTCTTTAGTGTGCTGCTGAAACTCGTGAATTCTCCCATCATCATAAACAACACAGTGCAGGTTGGATGTAAGAGATTCATGTCGCAGTGTCGTCAGCTTCCGTGATTTTAACGAGAGCGCTAGCATTCTCTGCTCACTTTCTGTATAATTTATTCGGGTTAATATAATTTATTCATCATGATGGTAAGACACCTTTGCAGTGTAAAAATGGCTTTTGTTAGTAAGCATTTTTTAGTAACAGTCTATATAGTATTCTGATTGATTTAAGTAATTAGTTAAATTTAAGTATTTGACAAACGACAGCACAGGTAACCATAAAAAATGCACTTATGAATAAATAAAAATGCTACAAATCAATAATAAGGACTTATCTTGTTAATGATTGGTTTTCCAATTAGATGAATGGTATAGGAGGCAAAGCTGTTTTAAAATCTTGGTTACCCAATTTTGTATTCCAAAAGTTTTGTCTCTGGCACTGCCACCTTGCAAAGTTAATGTCGGTGTTACTGGACACTTTGATTTACTTATTTATCACTGTTGCCTCCCATTGATGTGTGTTAATCCATTGCTAGGGTCAGACAGTATTTTATCTAACCGTCTTACTGGTGTGTCAGCGTTTTTGTATTAAACCACATAGCTTGTCGTTAATTAGTTAAGATATGCTGTGATTTGACATTTGAACATGATTTTTATTCTTATTTTACATGTATACACAGACGTTTCATGGAAGGTTAGGTAATGAATATTTGCCTAAAAGTCATGGAAATGTATTGGTAGAAATGCGTACGAACCCTGTCTATGGGCCATTACATTTTTGTGAAAATGATCAAAAGCCCTGGTGGTGGCTGGCAATTTTTTTTTATAAAACCGCTGGCAGGGAAAGAGTTAATATATGAAAAAAAGTAGGAAGTCAGAAAATCTCATGAAAAACAAACTGAAGACTGAATTACACAGAAAACAAGTAAATGGTGCTCCTTTTAGTATCACTGAAGCTGTCGGTCAGTTCAGTGTGAGACTATAGAAGAACAATGGGACATTTAAAAAGAGTAGAATTTAAATTTTCCACATGTTTTTGCACATTTCTGTTGTTAATAAAAGTTCATTTTATCTGCATATCAATTCAAGCTCAGTGCTTCAGTGTTAAATTTCCAATAAACAAACATGTAATATTATTAGTAACTGCAATTAACAATTAAATTAACTTTTATTATACATTTTCAGCCAGCATCAGTAGAACTTAGTGGCGCTGGTGCCACTGCTCTCAAATGTTAGTGTGGAGCCCTGTTGTATCGTGATATGAGATTTTGGTCATCGTCCACTCCTAACAAAAGTCTTTTAAAAAAAAAAAGGGACTCAACCAACTTTTCTGTCATCAGTTATTAAGCAAATAGTGCCATTTAGATTTGAGGAAAGCATTAAAAGTAAACACTTCATAATGTTTTTGTCAACTTTGCAGGATGCAAAAAGAATTCCGTCAACCGTTTCATCACCTCTGTCATCTGTAAGTACCATATCAGCAGTTTTACATTGCAACACTTTAAAATTCACTTCAATTAAGTTTAGTCCATACAGTCTTCAAACATTGCTTGTTTTATTTTTTCAGTCCTTGAATCACTCGGACCTTGACATTTCAAATTACCAGGCAAAAAGGAAAAGGGTAAGTCTTGTGCATTAATACACAGCCGTTCAAGATTCTGCCGAGTGTCAGATAAAAGGAGTGGAAGGGATGTGTAGAAGCATGCATACAAGCAAATTATTACTGCATCTTATAAAATTGGCAACATAGCTTTTGCTGCTTGTCTTCAACTGATAACAACTGTGGCAGCTGGCTACTTATCCCAAACAATATGCCTATTCACCCAGCACCAGAGACCTAAAGCCCGTAATAACCATTTGTGGCGGATGTCCATAGTCCAAAATATCCAGGGCTGTGTGTTTTGCTGTTGAAGTGAGCCCTTGATGAATCATAGCAGAGGGCTTCATGCATTTACTGTCCATGACCATACAATGTTGAATGCTCATTCAGTAATTACAAATGGTCTCTTTAATGCCTGCTGCATTTGTAATGTTGTTCCGTCGGCACACAGCTGGAGCCGTCAGTCCCTCCTGTGCAGAAGCTGGTGGTTCCTGCAGCTGCTGCGGTGTCTGGTAACCGCTCGATGTCCTTTAGACCATCTCTGACCCCAGGTGGAGGGAACAGAGGGGTGGACAAAAACAACAGGGAGACTGTGAGTTCAATATTTAACGCAAAGCACCCTATATTAGGATTCACCATATGACTGTATCGGAGAACACGAAGAAGGGGCATATTTGGACACTCCCCTTTAAATTGTTTGGAATAATTCGTTTTTCTTTTTAATAGAATAAAGTAGCTGAAGTAACTGCCAGTATTAGAATAAAGTTATGTATTTCAGGGTTTCCACAGGTCTTAAAAAGGTCTTAGAAAGTCAAATTAAGACTTTATACAATTTAAGGCCTTAATGTCTTAAATTGGATCAGAACGGTCTTTAAATTCAATATCATGGGATTAAATTAGTGCCCCATGATGTCCGCAATGTGGAAAATGTGCACGTAATCGCAGAATCCATTCATAAAAATGAAACTTACTGTATAATGGGATTTGTCAACTTTTGGATTAATAAATCAAAAGTCAGTACACCTTAAAGGGATAGTTTACCCAGTAATGAAAGTTCTATCATGAATAAAAATGGAAAATGGAGTTTATGTAAAAATGAAACGGAACGGAAAATGAAACTTATTTCATAGGGCCCTAAATTAAAATGCGTGCACTGCAAAAATAAATAAATGAATATCTTCCTTCAGGATTTTTTTCCCAGTATAAATATCTAAACATCCTTAAACCAAGATACATTTCCTTGACATGCAAAATGAAGAAATTTAACAAAATTAAGAGAATTTATCTGTCAATGGTTATGAAAATTACTATGAAAGTTGTTTTTTCTGAACCCTTTGGCAGATATTTGTTCTTGTTTTAATCATAAAATCACTTTGACAAGATTTCTTATCTTTTTGTGTAAAAGTAATTAAAAAGTAATGTAGATCTGTTGGAAATTGTATTTTCAAACTTTGAAGTGTTGCTAATACAGCTTATTGTGTGCTTCCTAGACATTTAGATAACATATTGACGTGTTGTTCCCTTCAATTTATTCCTTAAATTGTCCACAAAAATATTATAAATGTTACTCATATGTGACCCTGGAGCACAAAACCAGTCATGCGTCTCACGGGTCAATGGCTAAACAAAAAGGCTTCCTTTGTTCCAAATGCTGTAACTTTTGATTACTTTATGCTATCACCACAAAATTTGATCCAGATGCAGCTCACATGTAGGAGAACTTCATAAAAAAGAATTTTCCTCCTATCTTTTTGCCTTCCTGAATTATTGCATGTCAGATAAGAAAGATATGTAAAATTTATAATAAATTAAACGTAGTTTGTTTTTATCAGCAGTTTCTCAGCATGAGAATGTCCAATTGTAATGTAATTTATTTTTTCTAAAATTTAAAAAGTCTTGCCTACCTTTTAACTCTCCTTGCTATAGTTTTGGAGTTATGAGTCTCTACTTTTGTGTGTCAAAACAACTCTAAAAATGCAAATAGTTGTGTATTGACCCAATATTATCCTATCCTAACAAACCATACATCAATGGAAAGCTTAGTCAAATGACCCTTATGACTGGTTTTGTTGTCCAGGGTCACATATTAGAATGATTTCTAAAGGACACTGAAAATGTTTTAACATCACAGGAATAAATAACCTATTTTAATATATTTTAAAATGTTATTTGAATTTATTTGAATAAATTACAAAAAATCACTTGTATAAGTACCTTCAAGCGCTGTAATTACGTGGCTTATAGCAATGGAGTCTCCTCCAGAGAGCTAACATCTGTTGTTTTTTGTTTCCTTTCTTAGCCGGTAAGACAATCCCCTCCAATCTCAGATCCCACCCAGGCTCCCTCTGCCAGGTAAGAGCGGATGGTTTACAGTAGTTTTATGCCTGTTTTCACACTGAACAGAGCTAAGCAGAGCAGGAGCAGCACACGCCCATTGTGCTTTTACATTGGCAGCGTTTGTTGTGCGCATGCTTAATATATGATAAAAGTTAAGCTATACCTCTAGTTTTAATAAGTGCTGAAAGTACTAAGGTGAAACAGACTCCACTTGCATGATTTTATGGTGAAATTTGTTGGTGTTCTTGTTTACTCAGACATATTGACCAAGAACAGTGCGCTGTGGCTTTAATTCAACTTGAGCGGCGCAGCAAAAATAGATCACTGAAACAATTGCAGCGCTTTTGCTATGCTCTGCCGTGCCGGTGTGCAGTGTGAATGCTCTAATCTGTTAACATATAAAAAATATGCGCTGCAGTGTGAAACGGGTGCTTAATCTTCTCTTTTTGGATAAGACATTGAGCTGTTAGTGTCTTCACTTGCATATATGCATATACATATACATATACATATACATATACACACACACACTCACACTCAATCCATCAATTCCTTTGTCCCCAGTACAAGCAGTTTGTCCTACCCCTTGTCCAGCACCCCAGCATCCAGCAGCGCTGCTTCAGGAGGGGGCAAAATGAAGAGAGAAAGGGCTATTAGACCTTCATCCAAGCGGCCTGAAGATGAGGTCAGATATTCTGCTAGTTATATGCTGTTATACCATTGTTTTGGAATGGTTTGATGCTCACATCTGTTTTCCTTTCAGGTTGCCGAGGACCCAGACCTGCCGCCAGCTTCTCTTCCCACCAATTTCACTTTGCCCACATTTAATTTCTCCTCTCCTCCCCCTACCACCTCATTTACCTCCAGCACAACACCACTTACAACTGTCTTTGAGGAGCCTCCATCGAATAAGGTATTACTTCCCCTCTGACCCCTTAGAATTGTGCCTTTTCTCTGACAGTCTTAGCATGGTGCTCATTGCTGTTATGTTGGACAAATAATGTCCAACCCCTTTTTTTCTTTTTTTTAAATCAGGAGCCAGCTGCACCATCCACACCACCGTCTGTCCCCTTCACATTCTCTTCACCTATCGTAAAGGCGACAGCAGCAAGTCCTCTGTCTTTCTCTCCATCAGTAGGTCTCCTTTTACTCTTTTTACACTTTATTTCATGTTAAACAAGCATCTGTAATGATGATGATAATTCTTCCCTGCAGTCTGGATTCACCTTCAGTGCGCCTACTATGAAAACGGGCCCCTCTTACTCCAATGGGAAAATTGTTCCAACAGTAGCACCAGGTAAGGCTTGTTTTGCAAAGCAGATGTATTTTCACTTTGAAGTAAGGTTATGGTGTGTTGATGTTTCTTTTCTGCATGTTTCGCAGTCAAATCAGTGGCTAGTGAGGAAAAAGATTTTGATGGACCCTTCAAACCTGCAAAGGTCTTAAAACATGGCAGTGTATTGGATATACTTAAGGGACCTGGTATGATATGCTTTTTCATGTAAAGTTTTTAAGGGCATGTTGCTATTTGCATGCATTTATTTACCGTTTTCTTTTTTCCAGGATTTGCATCCCCCTCTCACAACTCTGTTGATAAACCTTCACAGTCTGCTACATCGTCATCGGCTCCTCTTTCTGGATTTGGTGATAAGTTTAAGCCACCTGCAGGGTCGTGGAGCTGTGGTACTTGCCTGTTGCAAAACAAGTCCTTGGACAAAACTTGTGTGGCTTGTCTCACACCACAACCAAACACAGACTCTAAATCGGACAGTAAACCCACAGTAGCTCCTGCAAGCATCAGTTCCCTTTTTGCTCCTCCAGCTGGTAGCTGGGATTGTGACACGTGTCTGGTCAGTAACAAACCGGAAGTAATTAAATGCGTAGCTTGTGACACGGCTAAACCCGGGACTGGAGTGAAATCCAGCCTTACTCTACCGGCTCTTTCTGAGACCTCATCCACTCTCTCTGCCACTCTGTCTACAACCACAACGACCACCGCTTCATCTACAGCAACTGGACTGTTAGGATTTGGGGACATATTTAAGAAGCCAGAGGGGGCTTGGGATTGTGACGTGTGCATGGTTCAGAACAAGGCACAGGATGTCAAATGCGTAGCTTGTCAGAGCTCCAAACCAGGTAATGTTTCAGTTTTGCAGTTACTAAGTTAAAATATATTAAAGGGGTGGTTTATTTGACTTTTTTAATTAGTGTAATGTTGCTGTTTGAGCATAAACAACATCTGCAAAGTTACGATGTTCAAAGCAAAGGGAGATCTTTTATTTTACAGAAATCTCTTTTTAAGGACTACAACAAATGGCTGGTAGGGACTACAACAAGCTTTATTCACGAGTTGGTGACATCACAAACCCTCAAATTTACATAAGCCCCGCCCCTGGGAACACTCAACAAAGGCCATGTTGAGAAGAGGAAGAGTTGTAGTCGAGCACATTCGGGAGTCGCTCAAGCTGTCGTCCGTCTTTCACATTTATTGCACTACAGTATGAACACAAATGCAATAGCATGTCATAAAGCAAAATGACAACATAAGTTATAACCGTAATTAAACTAAACTATACCCGTTCTCTCTTCATGCAGCAGATATTCTCTGGCTCATCTTACAACAGTTCCCACACCAGCGGTTTATAGATTATCATGACAGAATATGCTAATCGATGACTAGAAGATGGTTATCTCCACATCAGCTTAGTGCTGGGCGGTAAACCGGTTTCAATTTCGCGACTGATATGAATTTTTCAAAAACTGCCATGCCGGTGCGTTGCTGAAACAGCTGCGGTATCTATTCAGTGGCCACGAAGAGGCCTTCTTATTTTTGAGCTAAAACTTCACATACACACTCTGGGGACATCAGAGACTTATTTTACATCTTGTAAAAAGGGGCATTATAGGACCCCTTAAATAACCACCAAAAAAAAGATGGACAACCTTTTAACACCTATGTTTAACACCATCCGTGTTTCCAATATCCGCCTAATCAAACTGATATTTGCATCCCTGATGTTTTACTCTTCTTGATCTACTCTTCTAGGAGCTGTAGCCACAGCGGTCTCGACTCCAGCCTCTGCACCTGGAAGCTCTGCGGCACCTTTGTTAGGATTCGGTGACAAGTTCAAGAAACCTGAGGGGAGCTGGGAGTGTGGGGTGTGCTGTGTTCAGAATAAGGCAGGGGACCAGCAGTGTGTGGCCTGCCAGTCAGCAAAACCCGGAGCTAAAATAGAGTCCAAAGGTAAAGTGCCTTGCAATCATATTTCCAGAAGTCAGACTTTGTGAAGCAGCTGCTTACTGTTTTTTTTGTTTTGTTTTTTAAGAAGCAGGCTGATAACCAGAATTCTTGCTGTTTTTCAGGTTTTACTTCATCTTTTGGTGTTCAGTCCAATAGTACAGACTCAAGTTCATCTGGGTTTAAATTTGGTACCGGCTCTACTGACTCAACCTCTGCTGGACTAAAGTTCGGAGGCTCTTTCTCAGATTCTTCCACAGCGGGAGGAATTAAATTTGGATTCGGGACTTCCGACTCCACTTCAAAATCAGAGGGCTTTAAATTTGGAGGCTCGTTCTCAGATGCAGTTTCTGGTGGGGTCCAACTTGGTAGTGCCTCGTCAGAATCAACACAAGAGAGTTCAACAAAGGCCTTTGCGTTTGGTGGATCCATGGATGACACACTCGAAAGAAAGACAAAATCTCAGGATTCTAGTACGGGATTTCAATTTAGTGGCGGTAGTAGTGGAATCGCTTTCGGCTCTCAAGCTTCTGGCTCTGAAAACTCTGCATTTTTATTTGGAGCTAAACCCAGTGAGAAGGAAAGCTCAAATTCATCCTTTAGTTTCTCTGCGCCCCAGTCCAAGGCTGAGAAAGAGGATGCTCCTGCTTCCTCAGAAACCGCTTCAACCACCACAACGACGACCACAACCACGAACGCCATCCCTGTTTTTGGCAAGTCTTTAGTAGCTGAATCTTCTGCCTCGAAGTTTGGGGAACCAGCAAAGCCTGCCTTCACCTTTGGAAAACCAGAAGAGAAAAAGGACACCTCCGCACCCTCAAGTGCGTTCTTATTCGGTGCTTCCAAGGAAGTTGAAAAACCAACGGCAAACTTAGGCTTCTCTTTCAGCGAGCCGGATCCTCCGAAAGACTTCCCCAAGCCTACGCTTACATTTGGGAAAACTGCAGAGTCAACAGAACCCCCAAAGCCGTCATTCGGTTTTGGGCAGAGTATGACAGGTGAGTGAAACCGTATGGTGTCTTTTATGCTCTCCTAAAGCTTTGGAGCGCTGCAGTGATGACGTATTTTTGTAGGCCAACCTGTGAATTTGCATCACCCAAACAAACACCCAATAGGATTTTTCCATTGGCTTTTGGATTATTGCAGAAAATAAGCTTTTTGACTAATAAGTGTTCTTTTAACCAAAAAAAAAACCCTTTAGGACTATTTTGGAGCATGTGTGCGGATCGGTTTCCTTAAATGTAAGATCATAAAGTCTTCAATGCTTTAAATGGTATAACAAGCGTCTTAATGATCATTTTAAGGCATCTTATATTTTTTAGGATGGAAAATCGCGATACTGCCTAACGTGATTTTATTAAACTTCATAAGGCTATGATTTCATTAAATAAATGTGAGCGCTTCACGTATCAAAGCCTGAACGGTTCAGTCAATGAATAACGCACCTTTATGCCAAGCTATTGCTTATGAACTAATGCTGATCAATTATGGCAATGTTTACGGTGTTTATATTGTAATATGTTGTAAGAACGCATATTTTTATCTCCCTCGTATGAATTTGAATGAGCAAATAATAACGCATAGACATTTCAAAATAAGAATCCCGGTGTATTTTGGGCTTGTTTATAAAATAAGTCACGCAGTGTGTCCAATTTCCACCCCAGTTAATACTGGGGTGTAAACTGCATGTACAAACTGCATGTAATTTAATTTCCATTTAACTATTTTAGCTTCTGTCTGGGGTGCCACGTCACAGGAAGGAAAGCCTAAGAGCATCATTTGACGCATATTATTAAGTGTATCGGTGTTATTATAGTTAACAAACTAAAACCATAAAGTTGAAATAAATGTTATTACTTATTTCCGTTTAGTTAACCTGTTATTTAGTTTTTTTTTTTTACCTGATGTACCAAACTGAAATAAAAATTAATAACTTTACAGACATTAAAAAAAACTACAGAATTACTAAAACTTTAAACTAAAATTTAAAATGAAAGCAGAATTAAATTGAATTCAAGATATTAACACTAACTATATGGTATCTCAGTGATACTAATATGGCCAAACCTGTTTTTTGCAGAAATGGTTAGTTGTGCCCCTAAAGTATCAATGCACTCCTAAATTTTTCAACTCTGGAGCATCTAAGCTTCAAGCCCTGAACCGGAAGTGCTAAAATGCTACTCGTGTCTGGGGTTTGGCCTACAGAAATACGCCATCCCTGCAGCCCTCTATACGCATGTTCTTCTTGTACCACTGTTTGACTCTCCGACTATGTGCTTTCCAGACACATCTGCTCCAAAGCCCACTTTTGGCTTCATAGCCAACTCCTCAAGCACCCCAGCTTCCTCCAGCTCCACCCCCAGCCTCTTCAGCACCCCCACTACCTCTTCCCTGGCTCCCACCCCTGCTCCCGCAAGTACCTTTGTATTTGGCCAGAGTTCCTCCTCTGAACTTACCATGGCAAAGACTTTCATGTTCGGACAGCAGCAGAAGGACAGCCAGACGGCACCTCCTGCAGTGCCTTCTGCCACACCTGCCCCAGCACAACCTTTCCAATTTGGCTCGGGCTCAAACTCATCTGCTCCTACTTTCAATTTTGGTGCTGTTGCGTCCTCCACCCCAGCCTCTGCCGGTTAGTTTGACTCCAAATATCCCATAGTGTGCTTCTGCTCTTTGGGTTGTCATCTTGTAAAAATGTCTAACATCTAATTTCTCTTGCAGCTCCAGCTCCATCTGCCAACCCTTCCCCATTCGTCTTTAGTCCTGCCACACCTTCATCTGGCTTTGGCACTGGACAGGCCCCCATTTTCGGACAAAGCGCTTCTCAACCCACTGCTCCTGCGTTTGGGTCAGCAGCTCCTTCATTCTCGGCCACCGCTTCCCCAGCTTCTACATTCGGAGCCAAGCCCAATTCTGCCCCTGTATTCGGTCAGCAAGCCAATCCTGCGCCTACGTTTGGATCTACTGCTTCCTCCACGGGCCAAGGTCAGAGAAACATGTTAACATCAGCAGGAAAAAAAACACAAAGACCACAAAACCAGTCATACGGGTCAATTTTTTAAAATTGAGTTTTATACATCATCTGAAAGCCTAGATACAACTATTTGAAAATCTAAATATTGAGTAAATCTCTTTTTAAAGTTGTCCAAATGAAGTCCTTAGCAATGCATATTACTACTAATACATTTTATATATTTACAGTAGGAAATTTACAATATATCCTCATGGAACGTGATCTTTACTTAATGTCCTAATGATTGAAAAGAGAAATCAATAATTTTGACCCATACAATGTATTGTTGGCTATTGCCACAAATATACCCGTGAGACGCAGGACTGGATTTGTGCTCCAGGGTCACAAATGTCGTAGTACTACCAACATGGGTGACATTTTGACTCGAGGTTTTTTTTTTTTTTTTGTACCTGCAAAATATTTGCATCTTAAACCATGAGGGCGAGCCAGTTGATATATGGCAATGTGCAAACTGCGCCAGAGTTATGCTGGTGAAGATGTCTCAAACGCCAGTCAATTATTCACTGCAGAAGCTGAAAGTAAAACCTAACTGAGCTTTTGGCATCTGATGCCTAACGGCGCATATTCTCTTAGAGACGATGAGTGATTAATCAAATTTATTTTCTTAATATTTCACTTGTGGGCCATTGTGAATATTTTTTTTTATTTTTGAGGAGTATTTCGTGTTAAACAAGTAACTAAGCTAATCTTCCCTCAGCGCATTGGTTATGCGGTCATGCGCTAATGAATTGTAATATTAATTTAATAATAAAAGTAGCCTAATAATAATTTAACATGCCTTGCGTGCCCGTCCGCTACTCCACTGTGAAGGGCCAAACGGCGTCCACAGGCACAACATCAAAGTGATTTAACTTTTTAATCCAAATCCACATGAATGTCCGAGCATCTCTCCTGTCTTGTGGTGTTTTCACATCTGCCCCCCTAATGTCGCCATGACTACCAATGTCAGATTCCATTCACATTCATTGCATCGGAACATCGGAAATTATTTACAAGCTCAATTTTTTGAGGGTGGAATTGACCTCCATGCTATCTAGGTAAAGCCTACCAGTAACCCAGTTATTTGTGTGCATCTGTAACATTTACTCCTTTTGTTATGTTTGAAGGAGGGTTCCAGTTTGGAAGCACTGGTGGTTTCGGAGCATCAGGGAGCAACAATAGTGTGTTTGCCTTTGGGGGTGGAGCAGCAGCTCCAGCAACTCCTGCCGCCAGTCCTGCCATGCCTGCCCTAAATCCTCCCTCCAGCGGAGGCTTCAGCTTCGGTCAGACTCCTGCTTTTAACATTGGGTAAGAAGAAAAAAAAAAAACCTTGTGCTCTAACACTACTGAAAACTGTATACTATGTTGTTATATCATATTACATTTCATATTATGTGATGGCTACAACTAACTTTATTTATTTTTTTCCTCCAATCAATCTATTGATTCTCTCTTGATTTAATCGAATGGTTCCCCTCGTCGACAAATCTATCAGTCAATTATTTCTTTGGTAAACTTACCAATAAATATCTCTAACTTCTGCTTATTTTAACGTTTTATTCAAACCCACACATTTGTTGAGAATGTGGTTGATGTGTTTTATAATATTCTAGAATGTTTATAATAAATGTAAAATATTTATATATTAAATACTCTGATTTATTCATTTAACTTTTTTTTCTTTTTTTTCCCAGAGTATTTAATATATAAATATTTTATTTATTATAAACATTCTAGATTTCTATAATATAATATATTGGCATCACAACCATATTCTCAACATAAATGTTGAAAGATATAGAAGAGCTTATTTGTAAAGTTAACCAAAGGAATAATCTACTAATTGATAAATTTTATCGGAGGGAGAGGAACCAACAGATTAATCAAATAATCAGAGAGAATCAATAGATTGACCAATTGGGAAAAAAGTCATTAAACGAATAAAATAAATCAATCTATTGATTTTATTCTATTGATTATATATTATATTAAAATATTATAAAATCTAGAATGTTTATAATACATATAAAATATGTATATATTAAATATTTAATTCTCTGATTTATTCATTTAATTTTTTTTTTTTTGGGCCTTGTAAATTTCTCCCTTGGTTAACTTGCCAATAAATAACTAACTTCTGCTTTTAATCTTTCAACGTGTTATTCAAATGCTCAGGTTTGTTGTGAATGTGATGCTTTGTTTTATTCATTTAATGTTTATTTATTTGCTTTAAAATGCATTTGTTACCAACAGAATAAAGTTTAATCATGTGACCTGTCCCCCTAACAGATCAGGAAAGAGTCCTTTCGCGGCAACACCATCCGGACAGAATTCAATCGCTGGACGCAAAATCAAAACTGCTGTTCGACGCCGGAAGTAAATGTTGGAGGAGATTGGTTGTGGCTTGGGTGTAGACTATTGGGACAAACACTGAAGTACTTAGTATTT
>CM077209.1:36371402-36398902 GCA_039654625.1 Rhinogobio ventralis | reverse complement strand
TGCTGTGTAACATGAGAATAAACCTTATTGGTTCTTGAGAAGCTCAAATGTGCTGCGTAACACGAGAATGAACCTTATTGGTTCTTGAGAAGCTCAAACGTGCTGCGTAACACGAGAATGAACCTCATTGGTTCTCAAAAAGCTCAAACGTGCTTTGTAACACGAGAATGAACCTCATTGGTTCTTGCTGAAGCTCAAACGTGCTGTGTAACACGAGAATGAACCTCATTGGTTCTTGAGAAGCTCAAACGTGCTGCGTAACACGAGAATGAACCTCATTGGTTCTTAAAAAGCTCAAACGTGCTGCGTAACACGAGAATGAACCTCATTGGTTCTTAAAAAGCTCAAACGTGCTGCGTAACACGAGAATGAACCTCATTGGTTCTTGCCGAAGCTCAAACGTGATGCGTAACACGAGAATGAACCTCATTGGTTCTTGCTGAAGCTCAAACGTGCTGTGTAACACGAGAATAAACCTTATTGGTTCTTGAGAAGCTCAAACGTGCTGTGTAACACGAGAATGAACCTCATTGGTTCTTGAGAAGCTCAAACGTGCTGTGTAACACGAGAATGAACCTCATTGGTTCTTGAGAAGCTCAAACGTGCTGTGTAACACGAGAATGAACCTCATTGGTTCTTGAGAAGCTCAAACGTGCTGCGTAACACGAGAATGAACCTCATTGGTTCTTGCTGAAGCTCAAACGTGCTGTGTAACACGAGAATGAACCTCATTGGTTCTTGCTGAAGCTCAAACGTGATGTGTTACACGAGAATGAACCTCATTGGTTCTTGCTGAAGCTCAAACGTGCTGCATAACACGAGAATGAACCTCAATGGTTCTTGCTGAAGCGGAAACGTGCTGCGTAACACGAGAACGAACCTCAATGGTTCTTGAGAAGCTCAAACGTGATGTTACACGAGAATGAACCTCATTGGTTCTTGCTGAAGCTCAAACGTGCTGCGTAACACGAGAATGAACCTCAATGGTTCTTGCTGAAGCTCAAACGTGCTGTGTAACACGAGAATGAACCTCATTGGTTCTTGCTGAAGCTCAAACGTGATGTGTTACACGAGAATGAACCTCATTGGTTCTTGCTGAAGCTCAAACGTGCTGCGTAACACGAGAATGAACCTCATTGGTTCTTGCTGAAGCTCAAACGTGCTGTGTAACATGAGAATGAACCTGATTGGTTCTTGAGAAGCTCAAACGTGCTGCGTAACACGAGAATGAACCTCATTGGTTCTTGCTGAAGCTCAAACGTGCTGCGTAACACAAGAATGAACCTCATTGGTTCTTGCTGAAGCTCAAACGTGCTGCGTAACACGAGAATGAACCTCAATGGTTCTTGCTGAAGCGGAAACGTGCTGCGTAACACGAGAACGAACCTCAATGGTTCTTGAGAAGCTCAAACGTGATGTTACACGAGAATGAACCTCATTGGTTCTTGCTGAAGCTCAAACGTGCTGCGTAACACGAGAATGAACCTCAATGGTTCTTGCTGAAGCTCAAACGTGCTGTGTAACACGAGAATGAACCTCATTGGTTCTTGCTGAAGCTCAAACGTGATGTGTTACACGAGAATGAACCTCATTGGTTCTTGCTGAAGCTCAAACGTGCTGCGTAACACGAGAATGAACCTCATTGGTTCTTGCTGAAGCTCAAACGTGCTGTGTAACATGAGAATGAACCTGATTGGTTCTTGAGAAGCTCAAACGTGCTGCGTAACACGAGAATGAACCTCATTGGTTCTTGCTGAAGCTCAAACGTGCTGCGTAACACAAGAATGAACCTCATTGGTTCTTGCTGAAGCTCAAACGTGCTGTGTAACATGAGAATGAACCTCATTGGTTCTTGCTGAAGCTCAAACATGCTGCGTAACACGAGAATGAACCTCATTGGTTCTTGCTGAAGCTCAAACGTGCTGCGTAACACGAGAATGAACCTCATTGGTTCTTGCTGAAGCTCAAACGTGCTGTGTAACACGAGAACGAACCTCAATGGTTCTTGCTGAAGTGGAAACGTGATGTGTAACACGAGAATGAACCTCATTGGTTCTTGCCGAACCTCAAATTTGCTGCGTCGCACGAGAATGAACCTCATTGGTTCTTGCCGAACCTCAAATTTGCTGCGTAACACGAGAATGAACCTCATTGGTTCTTGCTGAAGCTCAAATGTGCTGCGTAACATGAGAATGAACCTCATTGGTTCTCGCTGAAGCTCAAACGTGCTGTGTAACACGAGAATGAACCTCATTGGTTCTTGCTGGAGCTCAAATGTGCTGTATAACACGAGAATGAACCTCATTGGTTCTTGCTAAAGCTCAAACGTGCTGTGTAACACGAGAATGAACCTCATTGGTTCTTGCTGAAGCTCAAACGTGCTGTGTAACACGAGAATGAACCTCATTGGTTCTCGCTGAAGCTCAAACGTGCTGCGTAACACGAGAATGAACCTCATTGGTTCTTGCTAAAGCTCAAATGTGCTGTATAACACGAGAATGAACCTCATTGGTTCTTGCTAAAGCTCAAACGTGCTGCGTAACACGAGAATGAACCTCATTGGTTCTTGCTGAAGCTCAAACGTGATGCGTAACACGAGAATGAACCTCATTGGTTCTTGCTGAAGCGGAAACGTGATGTGTAACACGAGAATGAACCTCATTGGTTCTTGCCGAACCTCAAATTTGCTGCGTAGCACGAGAATGAACCTCATTGGTTCTTGCCGAACCTCAAATTTGCTGCGTAACACGAGAATGAACCTCATTGGTTCTTGCTGAAGCTCAAATGTGCTGTATAACACGAGAATGAACCTCATTGGTTCTTGCGGAAGCTCAAATGTGCTGCGTAACACGAGAATGAACCTCATTGGTTCTTGCCGAACCTCAAACGTGCTGCGTAACACGAGAATGAACCTCATTGGTTCTTGAGAAGCTCAAACGTGCTGCGTAACACGAGAATGAACCTCAATGGTTCTTGCTGAAGCTCAAATGTGCTGCGTAACACGAGAATGAACCTCATTGGTTCTTGCTGAAGCTCAAATGTGCTGTATAACACGAGAATGAACCTCATTGGTTCTTGCCGAACCTCAAATTTGCTGCGTAACACGAGAATGAACCTCATTGGTTCTTGCTGAAGCTCAAATGTGCTGCGTAACACGAGAATGAACCTCATTGGTTCTTGCCGAACCTCAAATGTGCTGCGTAACACGAGAATGAACCTCATTGGTTCTTGCCGAACCTCAAACGTGCTGCGTAACACGAGAATGAACCTCATTGGTTCTTGCCGAACCTCAAACGTGCTGCGTAACACGAGAATGAACCTCATTGGTTCTTGCCGAACCTCAAACGTGCTGCGTAACACGAGAATGAACCTCATTGGTTCTTGCCGAAGCTCAAATGTGCTGCGTAACACGAGAATGAACCTCAATGGTTCTTGCTGAAGCTCAAATGTGCTGCGTAACACGAGAATGAACCTCATTGGTTCTTGCTGAAGCTCAAATTTGCTGCGTAACACGAGAATGAACCTCATTGGTTCTTGCTGAAGCTCAAATGTGCTGTATAACACGAGAATGAACCTCATTGGTTCTTGCGGAAGCTCAAATGTGCTGCGTAACACGAGAATGAACCTCATTGGTTCTTGCTGAAGCTCAAATGTGCTGCGTAACATGAGAATGAACCTCATTGGTTCTTGAGAAGCTCAAATGTGCTGCGTAACACGAGAATGAACCTCATTGGTTCTTGAGAAGCTCAAATGTGCTGCGTAACACGAGAATGAACCTCATTGGTTCTTGCCGAACCTCAAACGTGCTGCGTAACACGAGAATGAACCTCATTGGTTCTTGCCGAACCTCAGACGTGCTGCGTAACACGAGAATGAACCTCATTGGTTCTTGCCGAAGCTCAAATGTGCTGCGTAACACGAGAATGAACCTCATTGGTTCTTGCCGAACCTCAAACGTGCTGCGTAACACGAGAATGAACCTCATTGGTTCTTGCGGAAGCTCAAATGTGCTGCGTAACACGAGAATGAACCTCATTGGTTCTTGAGAAGCTCAAACGTGCTGTATAACACGAGAATGAACCTCATTGGTTCTTGCTGAAGCTCAAATGTGCTGCGTAACACGAGAATGAACCTCATTGGTTCTTGCCGAACCTCAAACGTGCTGCGTAACACGAGAATGAACCTCATTGGTTCTTGAGAAGCTCAAACGTGCTGCGTAACATGAGAATGAACCTCATTGGTTCTTGAGAAGCTCAAACGTGCTGCGTAACACGAGAATGAACCTCATTGGTTCTTGCGGAAGCTCAAATGTGCTGCGTAACACGAGAATGAACCTCATTGGTTCTTGCGGAAGCTCAAATGTGCTGCGTAACACGAGAATGAACCTCATTGGTTCTTGAGAAGCTCAAACGTGCTGCGTAACATGAGAATGAACCTCATTGGTTCTTGCTGAAGCTCAAACGTGCTGCGTAACACGAGAATGAACCTCATTGGTTCTTGCCGAAGCTCAAACGTGCTGCGTAACACGAGAATGAACCTCATTGGTTCTTGAGAAGCTCAAACGTGCTGTATAACACGAGAATGAACCTCATTGGTTCTTGCTGAAGCTCAAATGTGCTGCGTAACACGAGAATGAACCTCATTGGTTCTTGAGAAGCTCAAACGTGCTGTATAACACGAGAATGAACCTCATTGGTTCTTGCCGAAGCTCAAACGTGCTGCGTAACACGAGAATGAACCTCATTGGTTCTTGCCGAACCTCAATAGGCTGCGTAACACGAGAATGAACCTCATTGGTTCTTGCTGAAGCTCAAACGTGCTGCGTAACACGAGAATGAACAATGGAGGGACAGAATGCTCCCAGATTTCATCAAAAAGATCTTAATTTGTGTTCAGAAGATGAACGAAAGTCTCATCAACATGAGGGTGAGTAAATAATAATGGGTGCGCTATCCCTTTAAGCAGAATGCACTGATAGCCTCAGTCACATTTCACGTTTTCCATACAGTAAGTGAATGGTGACTAAGGTTTTGGGACATATAAAACTTTAAAACAAAACCACTTTTTGTAGATGTAATGTTCAGTTAAATTATTATAATTATTTTACAAACACGTGCTACATCAAGTATATTTTTATATCATTTATTTTTATTTCTTTATTTGCTGTTTGAATTTGTCGGAGACTTTTATTTTGACGTGTTCCTGACTTCCTTTGGCCGCCGGAAGAGCGTCTCTGTTGTTGTTAGAAATATGACAGAAAATTAGGTATGTTTTACCTTTTTGTCTTTATGCAGCTAATATTTTATTACACAGTATTTTAGTCCGCTATAACAGGCGTCATTTACTGTAAATAAGCTTTTACTAGCATCGACTCTAAAGTAATTATTTCCATTATCTCGTCCGGTAGATGCAACTTCCTAATAACTTTAGTATAGTCTCAACATTAGTGGCTATTCTCTGTTCAAAATTGATAGAACACTTATATACACACACACACACACACACTTGTTTGCGCTTATATGTGTTTGTTTAGTAGCTCATAGTATATTTTTGTGATTATAAAGTGATACTGATATAACTTAAATGAACTGATACAGGAATAGTTCACCCAAAAATGACAATTCTGTCATTATTTACCATGTTTTTTTTTATTACTATTTATTAATGTTTGGTTACACTTTATTTTACAGTGTCATTGTTACATATGTTACATGTACTCACTGTAGTAATAATAATACATAATTACATGCAACTAACCCTCAACCTAACTCTATAGTAAGTACATGTAGTTACTTAATATTACTTAGTACTTAAATATATAATTACACTGTAACAATGACACCTTAAAACAAAGTGTAACCATTTATATATATATATAGTAAAGTGATACTGATATAATTAAATGAACTGATATAGGAATAGTTAAAATTCTGTCATTATTTCCCATCATGTTTTTTAAGGTGTCATTGTTACACTGTAATTATAGGCCTATATTTAAATACTGAGCAATATTAAGTAACTACATGTACTTACTATAGGGTTAGGATTAGGGTTTGGTTTAGTTATTACTATAGTAACTACATGTAACCTATACAGGGTTGGGAAGGTTACTTTTAAAATGTAAAATAGAACACGGTTATATACACACACACACACACACACTCCCACACACACTTGTTTGTGCTTATATGATATGTGTTTGTTTAGTAGTTAATAGTATATTTTTTGTAGTAAAGTGATAACTTAATTCTTTAAATGAACTGATATAGGAATAGTTCACCCAAAAATGAAAATTATGTCAGTATTTACCATCATGTTTTTTTTTCTAAACTGGAATGACTATTTATTAATGTTTGGTTACACTTTATTTGGTAACACTTTATTTTACAGTGTCATTGTTACATGTTACATGTACTTACTGTAGTAATAATAACATAAGTTATGCATTACATGCAACTAAACCAACTCCTAACCCTATAGTAAGTACATGTTAATTAATATTACTCAGTACTTAAATGTATAATTACAGTGTAACAAGGACACCTTAAAATAAAGGGTTACACTGTAATTATACATTTAAGTACTGAGTAATATTATGTAAATGCATGCATTTACTATAGTGTTAGTTGCATGTAATTATGCATAATTTATAGTTATTACTCTAGTAACTACACTGCCGTTCAAAGGTTTTTGATTGGTAACATTTTTTATGTTTTTAGAAGAAGTCTCTTATGCTCACCAACGCTGCATTTATTATTAAAAATACTTTTTTTTTTAACAGCATTTAACTTTAGTTTAGTCTTAACATTAGTGGCTATTATGCACTCACCTAAAGGATTATTAGGAACACCATACTAATACTGTGTTTGACCCCCTTTCGCCTTCAGAACTGCCTTAATTCTACGTGGCATTGATTCAACAAGGTGCTGAAAGCATTCTTTAGAAATGTTGGCCCATATTGATAGGATAGCATCTTGCAGTTGATGGAGATTTGTGGGATGCACATCCAGGGCACGAAGCTCCCGTTCCACCACATCCCAAAGATGCTCTATTGGGTTGAGATCTGGTGACTGTGGGGGCCATTTTAGTACAGTGAACTCATTGTCATGTTCAAGAAACCAATTTGAAATGATTCGAGCTTTGTGACATGGTGCATTATCCTGCTGGAAGTAGCCATCAGAGGATGGGTACATGGTGGTCATAAAGGGATGGACATGGTCAGAAACAATGCTCAGGTAGGCCGTGGCATTTAAACGATACCCAATTGGCACTAAGGGGCCTAAAGTGTGCCAAGAAAACATCCCCCACACCATTACACCACCACCACCAGCCTGCACAGTGGTAACAAGGCATGATGGATCCATGTTCTCATTCTGTTTACGCCAAATTCTGACCATCTGAATGTCTCAACAGAAATCGAGACTCATCAGACCAGGCAACATTTTTCCAGTCTTCAACTGTCCAATTCAACTGTGCCTCTTTTTCCTATTTGTAGTGGAGATGAGTGGTACCCGGTGGGGTCTTCTGCTGTTGTAGCCCATCCGCCTCAAGGTTGTGCGTGTTGTGGCTTCACAAATGCTTTGCTGCATACCTCGGTTGTAACGAGTGGTTATTTCAGTCAAAGTTGCTCTTCTATCAGCTTGAATCAGTCGGCCCATTCTCCTCTGACCTCTAGCATCAACAAGGCTCTTTCGCCCACAGGACTGCCGCATACTGGATGTTTTTCCCTTTTCACACCATTCTTTGTAAACTCTAGAAATGGTTGTGCGTGAAAATCCCAGTAACTGAGCAGATTGTGAAATACTCAGACCGGCCCGTCTGTCACCAACAACCATGCCACGCTCAAAATTGCTTAAATCACCTTTCTTTCCCATTCTGACATTCAGTTTGGAGTTCAGGAGATTGTCTTGACCAGGACCACACCCCTAAATGCATTGAAGCAACTGCCATGTGATTGGTTGATTAGATAATTGCATTAATGAGAAATTGAACAGGTGTTCCTAATAATCCTTTAGGTGAGTGTATATTACATCTTTGTTATATGTTCAACATTGATATAACATGGTTTTATATACACACACACACACACACTCTTGTTTGCGCTTATATGTGTTTGTTTAGTATTTAATAGTATATTTTGTAGCAAAGTGATACTGATATAACTTAGTTATACAGTGTCCTTGTTACATGTAGTTACTAAATTATGCATAATTACATAATCCTAACCCTATAGCAAGTACATATAGTTACTCAATATTACGCAGTACTTAAATGTATAGTTACAGTGTAACCCTTTATTTTAAGGTTTCATTGTTACACTGTAATTATATATTTAAGTACTGAGTAATATTAAGTAATTACAATAGAGTTAGGGTTTGGTTGAGGGTTAGTTGCATGTAATTATGCATAATTAATAGTTATTACTATAGTAACTACATGTAACGTTTAACAATGACACTGTAAAATAAAGTGTATCCAAAAATTTGTAAATAAATAGTCATTCCAAAAAAATATGATGGTAAATAATGACAGAATTTAAATTGACCTATTCCTATATCAGCTCATTTAAGTTGTATCAGTATTGACACCGCTACTACTTTCCATGAACTATGCTGTCACTTTTTCCCTTTATAAGCGATAAGTGGCCCAAAATTACTCTTCTAAGTGTAACAATGAAGCATAGGCCTTATTTTTGTTGTTGCGTGATGCCTTTTGTTGCCTGGCACTGTTCCTCATACATGCTCTGTGTAATTGCAGGCATGTTGTTTAAAGAATTGCTGACAGCTGGAACTAAAGAGGAGCCGCGTGATGGGAAATCAAGAGTTAGAGGAGGTGTTTGTGGCTGTTATTCGACCAAAGAACACAGCCAGCCTTAACTCCAAAGAGTACCGAGCTAAATCTTATGAGGTGAGATGAGATGAGCTATAGGTGAAGCATTGTGCTTTAAATTCATTTCCTTAAATCTGCTTTACCACACAGATTTTACTTATTGAAGTTCCCCTGGAGGGAAAAGAGAAAAAGCGGAAGAAAGTACTTCTTGGGACCAAAATTCAGGCCGACAGTGACCGAACGAAGTCAATTCTGGAGTATGTCGATGAAACCACGAAGCCCATATCCAATAACCAGGGCATAATAGGTTAGTGGTCGTTGCTGGAGGTGTTTGGTTTCAGAAGCTCATCATTCAGCTCTACGGCACAATAATCCGCCGTTGATTAGCTGCGCTAAGGCATGTACGATCTTTGCTGCAGGGAAACGTGTCGTGCACATGAGGAAGTTTCACTTGGATGGAGAAAGAGATGGGAAAGAGGCCTCATTATTTATTGTGCCAATTAATGTCAAAGGTAAGACTGCACACACTCTCATTGGTGCCTAACATGTCATATGCAAATTAAAGTCAGTCAGTCAATGTATGTATGTATATATATATATATATATATATATATATATATATATATATATATATATATATATATATATACAGGGAGTGCAGAATTATTAGGCAAGTTGTATTTTTGAGGATTAATTTTATTATTGAACAACAACCATGTTCTCAATGAACACAAAAAACTCATTAATATCAAAGCTGAATATTTTTGTATCAATATTTTAAGTAGTTTTTAGTTTTAGCTATTTTAGGGGGATATCTGTGTGTGCAGGTGACTATTACTGTGCATAATTATTAGGCAACTTAACAAAAAACAAATTTATACCCATTTCAATTATTTATTTTTACCAGTGAAACCAATATAACATCTCAACATTCACAAATATACATTTCTGACATTCAAAAACCAAACAAAAACAAATCAGTGACCAATATAGCCACCTTTCTTTGCAAGGACACTCAAAAGCCTGCCATCCATGGATTCTGTCAGTGTTTTGATCTGTTCACCATCAACATTGCGTGCAGCAGCAACCACAGCCTCCCAGACACTGTTCAGAGAGGTGTACTGTTTTCCCTCCTTGTAAATCGCACATTTGATGATGGACCACAGGTTCTCAATGGGGTTCAGATCAGGTGAACAAGGAGGCCATATCATTAGATTTTCTTCTTTTATACCCTTTCTTGCCAGCCACGCTGTGGAGTACTTGTACGCGTGTGATGGAGCATTGTCCTGCATGAAAATCATGTTTTTCTTGAAGGATGCAGACTTCTTCCTGTACCACTGCCTGAAGAAGGTGTCTTCCAGAAACTGGCAGTAGGACTGGGAGTTGAGCTTGACTCCATCCTCAACCCGAAAAGGCCCCACAAGCTCATCTTTGATGATACCAGCCCAAACCAGTACTCCACCTCCACCTTGCTGGCGTCTGAGTCGGACTGGAGCTCTCTGCCCTTTACCAATCCAGCCACGGGCCCATCCATCTGGCCCATCAAGACTCACTCTCATTTCATCAGTCCATAAAACCTTAGAAAAATCAGTCTTGAGATATTTCTTGGCCCAGTCTTGACGTTTCAGCTTGTGTGTCTTGTTCAGTGGTGGTCGACTTTCTGCCTTTCTTACCTTGGCCATGTCTCTGAGTATTGCACACCTTGTGCTTTTGGGCACTCCAGTGATGTTGCAGCTCTGAAATATGGCCAAACTGGTGGCAAGTGGCATTTTGGCAGCTGCACGCTTGACTTTTCTCAGTTCACGGGCAGTTATTTTGCGCCTTGGTTTTTCCACACGCTTCTTGCGACCCTGTTGACTATTTTGAATGAAACGCTTGATTGTTCGATGATCACGCTTCAGAAGCTTGGCTATTTTAAGACTGCTGCATCCCTCTGCAATATATCTCACTATTTTTGACTTTTCTGAGCCTGTCAAGTCCTTCTTTTGACCCATTTTGCCAAAGGAAAGGAAGTTGCCTAATAATTATGCACACCTGATATAGGGTGTTGATGTCATTAGACCACACCCCTTCTCATTACAGAGATGCACATCACCTAATATGCTTAATTGGTAGTAGGCTTTCCAGCCTATACAGCTTGGAGTAAGACAACATGCATAACGAGGATGATGTGGTCAAAATACTCATTTGCCTAATAATTCTGCACTCCCTGTATATACACCGATCAGGCATAACATTATGACCTTCCTAATATTGTGTTGATCCCCCTTTTGCTGCCAAAACAGCCCTGACCTGTCGGACATGGACTCCACTAGACCAGCTAGTGGTAACTGGCCCCAAGATGTTAGCAGCACATCCTTTAAGTCCTGTAAGTTGCGAGGTGGGGCCTTCATGGATCGGATTTGTTTGTTCAGCACATCCTACAGATGCTCGATTGGATTTAGATCTGGGGTATTTGGAGGCCAAGTCAACACCTCAAACTCGTTGTTGTGCTCCTCAAACCATTCCTGAACCATTTTTGCTTTGTGGCAGGGCGCATTATCCTGCTGAAAGAGCCACAACCACCAGGGAATACCGTTTCCATGAAAGGGTGTACATGGTCTGCAACAATGCTTAGGTAGGTGGTACGTGTCAAAGTAACATCCACATGGATGGCAGGACCTAAGGTTTCCCAGCAGAACATTGCCCAAAGCATCACACTGCCTCCGCCGGCTTGCCTTCTTCCCATAGTGCATCCTGGTGCCATGTGTTCCCCAGGTAAGCGACGCACACGCACCCGGCCATCCACGTGATGTAAAAGAAAATGTGATTCATCAGACCAGGCCACCTTCTTCCATTGCTCCGTGGTCCAGTTCTGATGCTCACGTGCCACTGTTGGCGCTTTCGGCGGTGGACAGGGGTCAGCATGGGCACCCTGACTGGTCAGCGGTTATGCAGCCGCTGAGATGCTCTGTGTATTCTGAGATGCTCTGTGTATTCTGACACCTTTCTATCAGAACCAGCATTAACTTCTTGAGCGGTTTGAGCTCCAGTAGCTCGTCTGTTTGATCGGACCACACGGGCCAGCCTTCGCTCCCCACGTGCATCAGTGAGCCTTGGCCGCCCATGACCCTGTCGCCGGTTCTCCACTGTTCCTTCCTTGGAGCACTTTTGATAGATCCTGACCACTGCAGACCGGGAATACCCCACAAGAGCTGCAGTTTTGGAGATGCTCTGACCCAGTCGTCTAGCCATCACAATTTGGCCCTTGTCAAACTCGCTCAAATCCTTACGCTTGCCCATTTTTCCTGCTTCTAACACATCAACTTTGAGGACAAAATGTTCACTTGCTGCCTAATATATCCCACCCACTAACAGGTGCCGTGATGAAGAGATCATCAGTGTTATTCACTTTACCGTCATAATGTTATGCCTGATCGGTGTATATTATATATATATACACATACATACACACATATTATATAAAAAAAACGTTTGTTAGATGTGATTACCCAATTTTTTTCTAATGCTTTTGACAAGTAGTCACCAAGGCTGCATTTATTTTGATCAAAATACAGTAAAAACAGTGACATATTATTATAATTTCTATGTGAATATATAGTAAAGTGTAATTTATTCCTGTGATCAAAGCTAAATTTCCATCATCATTACTCCAGTCTTCAGTGTCACATGATCCTTCATAATCCTAACCCTAACCCTGCTCAAGAAACATTGATTATAGGAAGTTCAAAAGAACAGCATTTATTTTAAATAAAAGTATTTTGTAACAATGTAAAAGTCTTTACTGTCACTTTTGATCAATGTAATCGGTCCTTGCTGAATAATACTGACTGTATGAGTTTCATAAAGGTGTAGAGTGTACTAATGTCACAAAGCAGTGAATATGCTCTGTATTCCAATGTAGAAAACAGCAAGTCTGTTTATCACCCTGGGAGCCCCAGTTTCTACTGCCTTCAGGACATCATGCGTGTCTGTAGTGAAACCAGTGCCCATTTCTCCTCCACCACCTCAAAGATGCTACTCGCTCTGGACAAGTAAGTTTGAACATCATCACTGACCACCAAAGTGTCTGAAATCATGCAAATAGGACTTTAGAGTCTTATGATAATATAAAGACCATTTTCTTGTCCTCCGATGGCCTATTTTCAGTTAAAACCGGATGTTGGGAAGAACAAACTTAATTGTACCACAACCAGTAACTTTTAGTTTAGGTCACACAGCCCTTGAACCATGATTTAAAGTGCCCCTATTACGCTTTTTCGGATAATAGCGTTCATGTAGTGTGTAATAGAGCTGTTTGTGAATGTAAAAGGTCAATGTAAATGGAGTTATTGTCTCTTAAAATAAAGAGTCGATTCTGAAGCGCCTGAAACGAGGCGTCAGTAATTCCAGTCTCACTTCCTGCTGAACCTACAGGTTTGTAACTCATTTGCATAATGACACCCCATTGGCTGAACAGCGTCTCTTTGCCCCGCCCTCAAACACTGTAGTTGTCGCTGAGACTGGAAGAGTTTGGTTTGTGTTGTTCATGTGGAGAAGACGCTGTTTTCTGCAGCGAATCCACTTTGATGAGATTGATACGGTCAACCCCACACCATCGTATCACTGTGTGTCAAGAGCTGAGATTCAGATATGATAATGAGCGTTTGGTTTCCGACCAATCACAACAGACTGGGCCATCTGACCAATCAGAGCAGGACAGGCTCTCAGAAAGGTGGGGTTTAGACTAGAGAGACTGAATTCATTTCAGACACTGAGAAAAGACTTGATGCTGCAATGTATATTATCTGAAAATGTGTGTTTTTTGACCTTGAATGCATGTAAACCTATTGTGTGAGATTCCAAAACAAAATTAGGACCTTTAAAATAGCATAATATAGGGCCCTTTAATACCTGCTATTTCTAGTCAGAACTAGGTGGTATCGGGGAGGTGACGTCCTCATTGTAGAGAGCATGTGATTGGACAGTGTTTTCTGGGTAGAGAAGTACTGTTTATTTACCAAGTACACTAACAAACCTCAAAGCTATAGGACAGACTAAAAGACTCTCATTTTGAATTCATGCGGTATTTAAAAGCTCGTGTTTATTGACTTAATGAGGTTAGTTTCACTTTATTTCAGGTGGTTAGCAGAGCAGCATGCGGTGCCTCACGCCATTCCTGCACTTTTCCGGCCGGCTCCGGTAGACCGCGTTAAGACTAACGTGAGCAACCCGGCCTATGCCGTGGAAAGCAAGCAGACCGACGGCCCGCTCCACATGGGCTACACGGCTCTGGAGATCAAGAGCAGGATGATGTCCCTGGAAAAAGCCGACCTGTGCATCGAGAACCCGCTCTATGGGTCAGATCTGCAGTACACTAACAGAGTGAGGCTTTCTTTCATGATCATAACCAGAATAATTAGGTTGTGTTTTACATTGCATTCATAGATCATGCTCATAATTCAACAGACCCTAGTAAACACTACCGTTCAAAAACTTGGGGTTAGTAAGTGATATTTATAATGTTACAAATTATTTCTATATCATATAAATGCTGTTCTTTTGAACTTTCTATGCATCAAAAAAATCCTGAAAAAGATGCATCATGGTTTCCACAAAAATATGAAGCAACACATATTTTATGATTTCTGAAGGATCATGTGACACTTAAGACTGGAGTAATGATGATAAATTCAGCTTTGATCACAGGAATAAATTACACTTTACTATATATTCACATAGAAAACAGTTATTTAAAATTGTAATAATATTTCACTGTTTTTACAGTATTTTTGATTAAATAAATGCAGCCTTTTGGAGTAATGATGCTGAAAATTCAGCTTTGATCACAGGAATAAATTACATTTTAAAATATGTTCACATAGAAAACAAGTTATTTAAAATTGTAATAATATTTCACAGTTTTTTACTGTATTTTTGATCCAAAAAATGCAGCCTTAATGAGCATGAGACACTTCTTTCAAAAACATTAAAAAGACTAAACTTTTGATTGGAATGCCTAACAAGATTTGAAAGGAAGTATTTATCTATTAAACTCTTGCGTTAAGGTGGACAAAGTCATCATCAACCCTTACTTTGGTTTGGGAGCGCCAGATTATTCCAAAATCCAGATTCCAAAAAGAGACAAATGGCAGCACAGTATGACCAGCGTCACAGAAGACAAGTCAGTATATTTTACACTTGCTAATGTTTTGTGTATTACATTATTATGCTGTTAATAATCAGACTTTATAACCATTTTAAGAATGCAGTTATACTTTATTTCGATAGTCCTCTTTAGACATTCTACTGACTATAAGTAACTTTGCAAGTACTCCTTCTACTAACCCTAGCCTAATAGTCTACTAATACTCTGAGTTTGTGGACTGTCAAAATAAAGTGTAACCACGCAGTTTTCTGGTGTCACTCTGTGTCCTGTAGAGAGCGCCAGTGGGTGGATGACTTCCCTCTGCACCGCAGTGCCTGTGAAGGAGACTCTGAGCTTCTGTCCAAACTGCTGGACAGCGGCTTCTCGGTCAAACAGCTGGACAGTGACCACTGGGCACCCATTCATTATGCATGCTGGTATACATTAATTTCCTTTTTCTTTAAAGGGTACATAACACACACAGTTTCTGCCAGTCTCATCTTGAGTACCTATAGAGTAGTGTTGATCCTTCATATCTCCCAAGAGTCTTGAGTTTTATCACATTTATAAAAGACAGATACACTGTACCGATTCTTTCAGAAAACAGCTGAGCTCGTGGAGGCGTGCAAGGGGCGGAGACACACACACACACTCATGCACACACACACAATACAATACATCATGGCATTATCTGTGTATAACTTTTGATTCACTATATGTTCGTGTTGTTCACATTATATGCGGCGAAAACAAAACAAAACACACACATTTGATGCAGTTTCACTCTCCGCCTGCGCTTTCCACTCATGACCGGGAACAAACACACACACTTGCAGAACTCCGGAAAGACAAACTGCATCCACTGTTCCCTTAACGCTGGGTTATTTGGGAAGCTGAACAAGGTGATCTTTCCCTCACACCAGAAACACACTTCTTTAGTGACATTGTTGATTTTGCCGACGGCTCCCGTAACCCAAACGAAGCTCATGGATGGGCACGCTCTCGCTCTCGCTCTCGCTCTTGCTCTCGCTCTGGTTGATGTGTGTGTGTGTGTGTGTGTGTACACGTCATCTCTCCACTTTAATCAATTCAATGCCACGTCAATATGCTTTTCCTCTGACTGCAGGCATGGAAAGGTGGAGGCCACCAAGCTTCTGTTAGAGAAAGGGAACTGTAACCCCAATCTGCTGAACGGGCAGCTGAGCTCTCCTTTGCACTTCGCAGCCGTTGGAGGTCATGCAGAAATTGTACAGATCCTCCTGCAGCACCCGGAGATTGACAGAGTGAGGAATATAGTCTTTTCCCTGTTTTTACATTCCTTTGCCTTCACTCTCATATAAGATTCATCTTTAAAAACACTTTTAATTTAATAACAAATCTCAAAATGATGAGATTTAAAATTTTTAATACTGTACATTATAATGTTGTGATGCTTAAATTCACTTGTAACATTTAAAACAACTGCTATTAGTTTATTTTATCTTTTAATTGTTTAGACTAAATAGTGTAGAATGTCTGCATATTTGCAGAGAGATTTTGAAAAAATAATTTATTTTTATTTTAATTATATTTAGGTTTTTTGTTAGAGAAACTTTAAAAAACGTTCAATACATTATATATATATATATAAATAAATGATGAAATAAATAATTTATTGAATAAATAAAAAAATAATTATTATTTTTAATTATTTTATAATATATATATATATATATATATATATATATATAAATAATAATTATTTTTTTAATTATAAAATAATAAAAAAAAATAATGTTTTTATTTATTCAATAAATTATTTATTTCATCATTTATTTATTGTATGTGTGTGTGTATATATATATAATTTAAATAATTAAAAATAATTTATTGAAGGTTTTATAATAATAAAAAACATATAATATTGAATAAAATATATATTTTTTTAAAAATTACAAAATAGTATTAAATAATATATATTAGACTAAATAGTGTTGAATGTTAATATTTGCATAGAGATTTTGTAAAAATGTAATTTGTATTATTTATATACAAATATAAATGATTATTTAATTATTTTTAAATTACTAAAAATATTTAAAAAATAATTATATATAATACATATATATTCACACAATAAATAACAATTTTTAAAAAGAAATTTAAAGGTTCTCTAATAAAAACATATATATATATATAAAATATATATAAAATATTTTTAATAAACTACAAAAATGTAATATATATTTATTACACACACACATATACATTTATTATGATGATAATTGTCTATTTATTTGTTTTTCACTTGTCTCTGTAAATACAGCCATGGCATGGTGCTAAATTATAAACAAACAAACATTACTATTTCTGGGATTTCATCGTGATTCTGTCTCTTGTCATTTTAAGCACATTGAGGACCAACAGAAACGATCCCCCGTTCAACTATGTGAGGAGAACAAGCAGAACAACTGGGAGGAGACGGTGAAACTCCTTCAGCAAGCCAGCAATAAACCAGTGAGTGCAAAAACACTGCGTTCTTCTACACAGAGCTGTGGTCAGCATTGGGATGTTAAGTCCTGCAGATATTGAGCGGCATGTTTTGGTTTGTTTCAGTACGAGAAGGTGAGAATTTATCGCATGGATGGATCGTACCGGTCCGTGGAACTGAAACATGGGAACAACACGACAGTGCAGCAGATCATGGAGGGCATGAGACTGTCGCAGGAGACGCAGCAGTACTTCACCATCTGGATCTGCTCAGAGAACCTCAGTGAGACACCTGACAGCTCCTAACAAACTCGTGTAACATTTCTGTCCATCACATCCCTCTTTTCCTCTGTCGTGTTGTTTAGGTCTACAGCTGAAGCCGTACCACAAGCCCTTGCAGCACTTACGGATCTGGAGCGAGATAGTGACCGATCTCACCGCTCTGGATCCCCAACGGGAAACCCCACAGCTCTTCCTGCGCAGAGATGTTCGTCTGCCCTTAGAGATAGAAAAAAAGGTTTCTGCCACACCAATCTTTACCAAAGTCCCTTTCAATGAAAGTCTGGAAAGTCAGATTTCAGTCATCCAAGATCTGCATCCCAATTCAACTACTTACACCATGCCTTTTGTGAAGAAAAAGTACATACTTTTGAAGAGTAGGCAAGCTTTGGGTACTTCACTATAATTGTGTCTTTAACGGGCCGCTCTGTCGTTTAGTTGCGTGCATCCTGTCACAGTTTAAACTGCCCTGTCAATCATCTCATCACAATTAAAAATCCTCCACATTCAATGTAACGTAATTCCATATCAGAGAGAAATATTCATGCGGAGACTTTCCTCATGTGTGTGCATAATGATGCATTAAACGTTTAAAAGACCAAACGTATCTTTCTAAAAGTTTACATGATGATGCAGTGTGGATAACTATTTTTTTTGATGAGGTTGGCGATCAAGCCCGTTTATCTAAACCCAAAGTTTCTGCGGGTCTTAAAGAAGTCACTCTTACACTATTCAAGTCCTTAAAGGATTAGTTCACTTCAAAATGAACATTTCCTGATAATTTCCTCACCCCCATCTCATCCGAGATGTTCATCTCTTTCTTTCTTCAGTCGAAAAGAAATTCATTTTTTTGAGGAAAACATTCCAGGATTTTTCTCCACATAATGGACGTCAATGGGGACCAACGGTTGAAGGTCCAAATCAATGCAGTTTCAGAGGAAGGGCTTCAGAGGCTCTGCACCATCCCAGACGAGGAACAGGGTCTTATCTAGACAAACGATAGGTCATGAAAAAAAAAAATTAAAATGAATATACTTTTTAACCTAAATTGCTCATCTTGCGCTGCTCTGCTACGTGCCAATGATTCCGCAATCATGTCGGAAAGGTCACGCTAGACGTATGCAGAAGTACCGCCCCCGTGTTTACAAAGCGCTCGGGCGAAGACTAATACAAACGCCCTTTAGCAAAAAAAAGGTAAAACAACGATGTCGGACGATTTTGAAGTTGAAGATTGAGTGTATTAGTCCTTGCACGTTCGCTTGGGGCGGTCGCTACGTCTTGCGTGACCTTTCCGACATGATTGCGCAATCCATGGCACGTCGCAGAGCAGCGCAAGATGAGCATTTTAGGTTAAAAAGTATATTAATTTTTTATTTTTTTTGAAAATGGCTGATGGTTTGTCTATATTAGACCCTGTTCCTCTGGGATCATCAGAGCCTCTGAAGCCCTTCCTCTGAAACTGCATTGATTTGGACCTTCAACCGTTGGTCCCCATTGACGTCCATTATGTGGAGAAAAATCCTGGAATGTTTTCCTCAAAAAACGTAATTTCTTTTCGACTGAAGAAAGAAAGACATGAACATCTTGGATGAGATGGGGGTGAGGAAATTATCAGGACATTTTCATTTTAAAGTGAACTAATCCTTTAAAAAGATCTTAAATCAGCAGTAATACAGTAAATTCTGTTTTTATGACTGGATTTGTCCGTGTTTTCCACATTGCAGAAATGAAATGGCCCTATACATATTAATCGTTATGAAAGTTACAAAAGTCAAGAGTAGTGAGCGATTTTTTTTTTGTCTTTTGTTGTTTGATTAACATTAAAACGCAGACAGCAGCGCAGCAGGAATATTAGATTATGGGTTAATTATGAATTATGCAATAGATTTTAAATAGCCCAGTGCCTTCACGCAGTTAATTAATAAACCATCGGTTTGTTATATCTGCCTTTTTTCAGCTATAGCCGATATGCCGTTGGTTGTAAATTGATCAAAAATCGTATGATACGTCGATGCAATCTCTAATATCTGTTGGAAGTTGCATTTTAAAACTCTGAAGTGTTGCTCTCCATAGACATTTACATTTAGAGAACATATTGTGTTCCCTTCCATTTATTCCTCAAATTTTCTTTACTTGAGCGTAAAAAGGTCTTAAAAAGTCTTACATTTAACTCAATAAAACCTGCAGAAACCCTGTAAACCTCTGCTTAATCATCGGACTCGCACATCTGCCATGCTTGTAGTTTTTTTCAACACTTTTTACTCATGTTTGTAGTTCTTTTCCATTTTTACACAATGATGCATTGTGTATCTTTCTAAAAGTTCACAATGATGTACACAACAGATGTGTGGATAACATCAAATAATGTTTATTTTTTTATCAGGTTAGATACCGATTATTAATCGCTCAAACCTGTTTATCTAAACCCAAGGTTTCTGCGGGTGTTAAATCAGCAGCAGTTAAATGTTGCATGCATTGCAAAAAATTAACATCTTCCTTAGTGTTTTTGTTCTGTTTTCCAATACCAATATCAAGATGCATTTACATGAGATGCAAGTCTTGAACAAAATGAAGCGAGTTTATGCTTAAAACAAGAGCAAATATCTGCCAATGAGTTATGAAAACTTCCCTTTTAAATTAAGTTCTGGTCCCATTGGCAGATAAATTGTTCTTGTTTTAAGCATAAGATTTTCCCAGATTTTACGCATCTTTAGACAGTTGCACTAAAAAAACAAGACAAAAATACTGATGAAGAACATCGTTCAGAAGGTACAGCAAAGGTTATTTCCATATTCTAGTGGTTGGGCGCAGAGCGATACTAGCAAATTTTTTATAAAATGATTAAAAAAGTATTGGATATCTGTTGGAAGTTGCATTTTAAAAGTGTTGCTAATGCAACTCGACATTTACATTTAGAGAACATATTAAAAACATTACATTTTCTTTACTTGGTCTTAAAAAGATCTTAAAAAGTCATTTAAAAGTACATTTAACTTCATAAAACCTGCAGAAACCCTCTACTTAATCATCGGACTCACAGATCTGCCATGTTTATAGTTTTTTGACACATTTTACTCATGTTTGTAGTTCTAATCGAATCCTCATCCAACACACAATGGGTTGTGGGCAATATTAAGCTTGGTTTATACTCGACACGTCCGCACAAGCACGAAGGAGAATCTAGCCGAGGACGTATGTCTCATCCAAGCGGCAACCTTCGGTCTCACTCTTGAATCCAGCACGGAAGTGACTTAAACTGTTAAATCGACTGGCCGCTAGAGACAGGCTCCAAAAGGGAGTCCATAGACCCCTCATGTTGAAATGCCCAACTTTACAGCAGAAAAAAAACATTTACAGCCTGGTTTTGGTCTATATAGCTAATTTTGCCCTTCACGACAACTGTGAGGGGGGTGAATTATTTTATAACTCATTAGTTTAAATTATATTAAAGTTCTGCATAATTAAGGGTGTGGCCATTTTGAGTGACAGGTGGATTGCCGCGGCTGGTTTCAGCAACCAGGCACCTCAGCTCCAGAAACCTACGTCACGGACACTACGTCCATCTTTTCTTACAGTCTATGGTCTCATCACATCATGCACGTCTAAGTTAGTTGCTTATATTTACAAAATGAGCCTACAATAGCATAATAAGCCTTTTTAATGAACATGAAGGTCTATGTTGAATTCAAAAGTTCCCAAAACTAAAAAATGAAAAGGTTTAAGAGATTGTTAATTTAGTTAATTCATATCCATATATTTTGTTCTAATGTCAGTAAGTAATAATCTTGAGGTTTACACCATTCTTTTGCAGTGTGGTTTTGGTGAAGTGTATTAGTAAACATTGTCACGTGTGTACCTTACTTCTTCTCACCGCTGTTTCCTTATGGTTTATAGAACAATTACCCTGAGTCGCCCTCTGTCGTTTCAAAGAATAGTACAATGGCGAGCTCGTTGAGTATAAACTTATTCCACCCTATTGCGCGTTGCACATTCTCCCCATTCATAAGTAATATGAGTGCACTATTGAGTCTTTGCTCAATCAATTTCTGCTCAGTAATTCTACCTGACCTGAAAGCCACGGTTTAAAGTCTCTTTCAGCTGTGAAATTCACGCAAGTTTCCCTCCTAGGTTGAAGATCCCCTGTCCATCCTCATCCTGTTTGACGAAGCTCGTCACTGCCTCCTCAAAGGCTTCCTGTCGGCGTCAGACAGCAAGCTCATCACTCTGGCCAGCCTCCTCCTGCAGATCATTTACGGAAACTACGACAGCAAGAAGCACAAGCAGGGCTTTCTGAAGTATGTAGCTCAGTCCTCGCCACACCACACTGACAATTACTGTTTTCTATGTTAGTGGTAAAGAAATATGTTTTGTTTAATGCAGTGAGGAAAACCTGAAATCCATAGTTCCGATCTCAAAGGTCAAGAGCAAAGCGCATCATTGGACTAACAGGATACTTCACGAGTACAAGGTGTGTTTATTTCACATAGTGCACGACGACTCAAAAGTTTGGGGTCGGTAAGATATTTAAATGTTGAAGAGTCTGCATTTATTTGACAAACGGTAATATTGTGAAATATTACTATTTAAAATAACTGTAATAAAATGTAATGTATTCCTGTGATCAAAGCTGAATTTTCAGCATCATTACTCCAGTCTTCAGTGTCACATGATCCTTCAGAAATAATATGATCTAATCTAATATGATTATTTGATGCTCAAGAAACATTTATGATTATTATCAATGTATATTTTTTGGAATGATAATTTGATGATTAGAATGTTCAAAAGAACAGCATTTGTTTAAAATGTTAATCTTTTAGAACATTCTAAATGTTTTAACTGTCACTTTTGATCAATTTGAAACATCCTTGCTGAATAAAAGTATTAATTTATTTAATAAAAAATATCTTACTGACCCCAAATTTTTTAATTGTTGTCTCTGTGTATAAATGTTTTTGGTCACACTTTAGATTAGGGTCCGATTCTCACTATTAACTACGACTTTTGCCTCAAACTCCTAATTACTGCTTATTAATAGTTAGTTAAGGTAGTTGTTAAGTTTAGGTATTAAGGGATGTAGAATATGGTCATGCAGAATAAGGCATTAATATGCGCTTTATAAGTACTAATAAACAGCCAATATCCTAGTAATATGCATGCTAATAAGCAACTAGTTAATAGCGAGAATTGGACCCTAAACTTAAGTGTTAGCATGTTTTTATTTGTTTGGAAAGCTCTGCTCTGATTTCTCATCTCGTTGTGCGTCTGTAGAGTTTGAGCACTAGTGAGGGAGTGAGTAAAGAGATGCACCACCTCCAGAGACTCTTCCTGCAGAACTGTTGGGATATTCCCACCTACGGGGCGGCTTTCTTCACAGGACAGGTGTTCACCAAGGCCAGCTCCAGCACCCACAAGGTCATCAGAGTGTATGTGGGCGTGAACACCAAAGGCTTGCATCTAATGAACATGGAGACAAAGGTGAGATTTTACTGACTTAAATCCTAATTACTTAAATAGCATGCTACTATTATGTTTTCTACAATAATTTTACATGCATTCAAGGTAAAAAAACACTAGTTTTTTCATACTACACATTGTAGCATCACTTCATTTCTCAAAGGCCCTGTTTACGCCTGGTATTAAGGGCGTTTTCACACCTATAGATGGTTTGTTTTGTTCTGAAACAGGGACTTAATTTGTTACAATGTTGCATTTTTTTTTGGTTCGGTTCGCTTTCACAAGGCAACATTTCAAAGCATACCATAATGTGTTTATGAAGGTCACATGCGGGTACAACTGTTCTCTTATTGGTCAGAGTTTCCTCTGCATCATCCATCACTGATGATTGACAAGTTCACTCCATGGCTTTATTTGTAACTGTTGAGACAGACGCAAACACTATACGAATGTAGCTGTCATTCCCGCTGTTAAATTATATACTGTATTCGTATTAATACAGCGCCCAGCGCTGTCTAGAGGTGAACTGTGTCAAGACACACGCAAACACTATACGAATGTTATAATGCAGCTAGAGCAGGAATCAAGGCTTCATCGGGACAGCATTCTCGCACGGAGAAGTGCAATTACACAACATTTTAAAATGAAGTGGTGCTCTGTGATAACTAATGTGCTCACTCACAGAATCAGACACTACTGATATTATAGCACATTTCCCGTTATGGATTATAATACCATTTGGTTTGTTGGTCCGTTGGGTCAGATTGCTTTCACACCTCAAGCGAACCGCCCCAGAGTTCGTTTGCAATCAGGCCGAGATCACCTCGTTCAGGCGGATTGTTTTGGTGCAGATCCGAGCGCGATTGCCATGTTCACATATGCCTAAACGAACCGACCCAAGGGAGAAAACACACCATGTTCTAAAACAAACGCTCAGGTGTGAAAGCACCCTAAGATGCATTTTGGTCGATCAAGTGGACAGTGCTATATACAGGTATAAACGGGGTGTAAAACGCTTTGAGCTTGTCTACTTTCAACCACTTCCAGAGGAACGGCTAGATTGCTTTCGTAGTGTAAATGCTCATGTGGTCAAATGTGTTGAACAGCCACCAAAAGATCCGCTGCTCTCCACCTACTGACCTAACGCGTAAACATTATGGGAAGCGTGCTAGTCAGACGGGATTTAAACTGTCGGCTGAAGACCCAAGTTTAAAACATACCAAGCACAATGTTCTCTCACCATTCGTGATTTCTAACACACACTCACTGACAGGTCTTTGCGGCTGTCAGTGGCGAAACGCAAGCTGATTCTCTCCGTGTTTTTTTCGACCAAAACTCATCTTAATACCAGGATTCAGTCTCTCTAAACCTGTCATTTCCGAGAGCCTGCTCTGCTCTGATTGGTCAAACGGCTCCATCTGTTGTGATTGGTCGATGGCCTACAGTGCATGTCGTAAACGAAACACCCATTACTATATCTGAATTTCAGCTCCGGATCTTCCTCAGCGCTTGATGCACAGTGATACAAACAATAACAATGGCGTCAGTTTTTACCGTATCAATTCCAGCGTAAGTCTCATCTTTCGGAAGTGGATTTGCAGCACTAAAAACATCATCTCGACATGAACAACACGAACCAAACTCTTCCACTCTCAGCTACAACTACAGTGATTGAGGGCGGGGCAAAGCAGACGCTGTTCTCGTTCAGCCAATGGGCTGGCATTATGCAAATTAGTTACAAACCTACGTAGGTTCAGCAGGAAGTGAGACTGGAATTACTGACGACTCGTTTCAGGCACTTCAGAATCACTTCTTTCTTTTAGGAGACATTTACATTGACCTTTTACAGCTCTGTTACACACTACATGAATGGTAATACTTGAAAAAGCACAATGTTGCACTTTAAATCATACTGACACATACTTTTACATGCATTACATCCCTCAAATCTTCTATATTTTCTACATCAGGTGCTTCATCTCAGTCTGGAGTATGGGACATTTATGTGGCAGCTGGGTCAGGCCGACCAATACGTCCAAATACACAGTCTAGAGAACAAGAAGAACTTTGTCGTACACACCAAACAGGTATCTCTCTCCATCTCGACAGTCAATGTGACGAGGTGAAACCCGAGTTGATCGTCTATGTGTTTTCTCTCCAGGCCGGCCTTATCGTGAAGCTGCTGATGAAGTTGAGTGGACAGATCACACCGAACGACAGAGCCGTATCAGATAAATATGCGTATGGTTAAATCCATCACAGATGTCTTCGAATCTTGCCTTTTTTTTTGCAGTTGTTTTGATTTTTATGCTATTTTAAAACATAAAGAGTTGTTCGTACCAAAAAAAGAGAGATTATGTATCATCATGAATGTTAACCTAATTTTACCATGTTATATTTTCTTACTGTATATGATATTATATGCATTTTATAATGTCATAAATTTGTGCTTTTAACAGTTTTTGTAAATATGAATGGCCATTTTAATAAAATAAAAAAATCACACAAGAGCTCTCATAATTTTTTTAATGAAAAAAACGGAAGGTTGTTTTTCTCATTTAATCAGTTTTAAGAAGTTTTTGGTAACACTTTACTTAAACCCTTATGTATAATGCATTATAAAGGTATTCATACTGTATGTTATAATGCATTATATCTTTTCTAAGTTAAAATGCATTATAATATTACAGATTCTGAAATTGGTTTGTGTGTTTTAATGCATTATACTTTATAAAGGTGTATCAATTAATAGATAAGTATTATGAAGTATTATAACTTTGGTTGCAATTATTCATAAGACCATACAATGCATTATAAAGTGCATTATAGCACAATTATTGCATTAAAAATACTTTTATAATGCATTATACATAAGGGCTTTAAGTATAGTGTTACTAAGTTTTTTTTATCAACATGTAAATCAGTTAAATGTTTTATTAATTATTATTTTTTTACTTTACAGTCATTCAAACGTAATTTATTTTTTAAATTGCTAATTAGTTCACTGAGAGTAATTCAGATCAATTTGTGAATCTGTTAGACGGACAATTGTATTATTTTTTAGTTTGAATAATAAAACAACCTATTTTTGGTTACACTTTATTTTAAGGTGTCTGTGTTATAGTGTGATTATACATTTATGTACTGAGTAATAACAAAGACTTACAAACAAAGATTACTTATGAATGGGAGAAAGTGCAACGAGAATAAGCCCCGCCTTCTAAACGAAAGAGCCAATCGTTGATTAGTAAAGTAATCGCGTCACTGCAGCTACCTTTAGAAGCTCCGGTTGCTATAGAAACAGGCAGTGTTCTGAGACGCGCGTTTAAGACTGCGCATGCGCATTAGCTCCGTCCAGGCTGGAAAAATCCCGTTTTTTGTCATGAATTGAACGTTTAGAAACAACATTTATGAGACAGTTGTTGTCAGATTTCATTGGTGATTTCGAATATGAAATTTAATCGCAAGTTTGGTGAACTTGATGTTTCCCCATTCAAAGAGATAGGAGCTGCAGTTGATTCTCCTGCTAAACATGGCCAACATTAAATTGGGAGTATTTCTGTGCCAAATACACGCTGACATTTTGTTTTTAGACCACGACAATGTCACTAAAGAAGTGTGTTTCTGGTGTGAGGGAAAGATCACCTTGTTCAGCTTCCCAAATAACCCAGCGTTAAGGGAACAGTGGATGCAGTTTGTGTTTCCGGAGTTCTGCAAGTGTGTGTGTTTGTTCCCGGTCATGAGTGGAAACCGCAGGCGGAGAGTGAAACTGCATCAAATGTGTGTGTTTTGTTGGGAATCGGCACGTAAGTGCATATAATGTGAACAACACGAACATATAGTGAATCAAACTTTATCCAGGGATAATGCCATGATGTTTCAGGTGATGTCACACTCGTGAGACCCGAAGTGCATTGTGGGTGGAGCCGCCATTTGTAAGGTATCAAGGCTGGGAGGTTCTGTTGTTAGAGAGTTGTGTTTAGGGTGCTAAGCCCTACTTTTTTTTTTTTAAATCCTACCTGGACAGTCTTCTTACATCCAGCAACTCCAAAGCCCTTAAAACTGTCTCACTGTGTCATATGTATGATGCTTTCCTGATTATCTAACCTGTAATTACACTTTCAATTTACCCCTGGCATTTATTATGTATGTTCTTTGCATTAATATTTTTTTTTTTAACTTTACGAAAAAAAAAATTGATACAGTAAAGAACAAAAATGCATGAAAAGTGGGCAACTTAGTATTAAATAATTAAAAATTCTTCCTACTCGCAGCCCGTTTAAACTAAACAAACCATCCTTAATCATTAATTAATTATACAGTTAACATGACATTATCA
>CM077209.1:36291402-36366402 GCA_039654625.1 Rhinogobio ventralis | reverse complement strand
ATGACATGTGAGGTTTCAGGGCACAGAGCTGCGTCTGCTAAAGGCCCGTTTGGGCAGGAAGCCAAGAGGAGTGGGGCTCAAGCATGTGCTAAAAGAGTAGATGGACGGGTAAAAGCACATTTCTCCTGAGAAGGAGGACATACTGCTCCCCCCACCCTCACTCCCAGAGGTCCAACAAACTTCCTCCTCCTCCTCTTCCTCTTCTATGGCTTTTGCACACTCCTGCTTCAGTTCCTGAATGCCGTCATGGAGATCCATCAGCTGACGGATCAAAGCCTGGTCCTGAGAGCGCATCTCCATCTACAAAACAGACGAATGTGTTTACTTGTTTTAATGCGTTTACTCATTTATTTTCAGTACATCAATAAGCTTTTGTATAAGCAACCAGGCTACATGCGCGTCATTTATAATTCTGTAAACTTTAGAATGAATAAAAATGCTGTTTTAAGTGATTATTTTTCCACATAGGCCTAACTGAACTTACTATTCAGTATACACTGCAGAGAGTGAACTTTAATTACCTGATCTAAGTCTATATATATACATTTTTTTAATTGTTTTATTGGCTTAAGTGCAGTCAAGTTGATTCAGTCTTATTAAATAATGAAGTTAACTTGAATATAACCAATTAATTTAGGTGATAACAGTAAGCGAATTATAGAAGGGTTTGGGGAGATCTGGCTCCCCATAAAAAGTTAGTAAGAAAGTCAAAACAGAAGGGTGGGGATATTTTATTTACAAAAGTAGGCTATTGCCTGGTTTCACAGACAAGTCCTAGACTAAAATGCATGTTTGAGCTGTTTTTATATCTTAAAATATGTCAATACCATTGTTTTGTCGTTTATAAAAGCTACTTAAATGTCCTAATTTAACTAAGTTAAATGTTTCAATGGCGTTTTAATAAACTATGAGCGATATCCAGTCATTTAAATAGGAATTCGCGCAATCGGGAGTTTGCGCGGGAGTTCCTCAGATGTTCAGTTGGTCTCGCGATTCGCGAATTCGCTTCGTTGACCAACCGAAATCCACCTGGTTTGAAAGTAACTGTTCTAGTGGTGCTTCATGCACCCATACACTATTTATTGGCCATTTTGTCCGCGAAATTTCACCAAAATGTCGTTAATGTGTCCTTATTACACAGTAGGTATAAATAAACGCTCGCGAACGAAGTCGAATTCGAGCGGTAACCATAGCAACAGTAGGCCAAGTATGGAAAATCGACAAAACTGACTATTAGCATATTTAAAAACATATCCCAAATATACTCATAAAAATCTTTAGTCTTTTGTTAAAAACGTCTGTCTCACTTGAAAAACTAATGTTGCTACAAATGGCGAAATATACTGACAGAAATATTTCCACACACTGGTCCTGAATATAAAGCTGCTGAGGTAATCATCATAATCTTTTGGCTAAAAACTTTTTTTTAAATAGATTAAAATCAATATCAAACCTCATTCTGGGAAACTGTGTTTAAGTTCAATTATCTTCCACTTCAATTTACATTTTGTTCTTGATCCAGAACATCTTTTTAAACTAAACCTCAAATAAACATTGTGAGACACTGGGGAAGGAAAGCCTACATTACACCTAAACCTTAATTTAATGAATTTAAACAACTTTATTCAACAGTTTCGTCTAGCCTGTATCAGGCTATTACGCTGTTGATGTAGTAAATACAGTGCAGCGCTTCCTAGTTCTCCGGCTTGAACGATGCTTGTGCTCACGTGAACAGCGTCGGCCAATGGTAAGCCGGAAGTGTGTCACAGGGTGTTTTGGTTGTTTCATGTTCATGTGTTTAAGTTTGCCATGTTCACTGTCATGTCTTGTCATGCACTTCCTGGTCCTGTCATGTGATCCTGCCATGTGCTCCTTTGTCTTGTGGTTTGTCATGTTCTCATTGGTTTAATCATTGTTCACAGGTGTGTCTTGTCTAGTCTTTAGTCAATGTGTATTTAACCCTCTTGTTGGCCATGTGTCTTTGTCTGATATTGAGTGAATGTGATAATCCACTGGTGGTGAGTGTTTGCGATAGTCAAGTGTGTTTGTGTCCAGTTTTGCCAAGTTTATGTTCTGCCAAGTCAAGCCAAGTTTGTTTTGCTATGTCTTTGTTTTATGTTTTGAATCTTTGAGTTAAATAAAAGCTGCACATGGGTTCTTCAGCCTTGCCTCCAGTGGACTCAACGTTACAAAGTGCTTCACTGTTTACACTGCATCAATAGCGTAAGAGACTAACACAGGCTAGAAGAAATTGTTGAATAAAGTCGATATTTTGTTTGTTTTTGCGCATGAAAAGTATTCTCGTCGCTTCATAACATTAAGGTTGAACCACTGGAGTCACATGGACTATTTTAACGATGTCTTTACTATTTTTCTGGCCTTTAATTAAGTGTTATGGACGGGTCAGAAAGCTCTTGGATTTCATCAAAAATATCATAATTTGTGTTCTGAAGATGAGCGAAGGTCTTACGGGTTTGGAACGACATGAGGGTGAGGAACTAATGACAGAATTTTCATTTTTGGGTGAACTAACCCTTTAAGGTGTGTTATGCTGATTAAGTTCTTATCCTTGCATTGATTCAACAATGGGAGTTGAAGGTATTTTAGATGGTCAATGTCTTTTTCAGATGCAAATGTCTTTTTCCTCTTTCTGCTCTTTTTATTGGGGGCCGTGGCAGTCTAAATTAGATGCTTTGAGAGGAAATAATATCCTGCATTCCAGCACATTTCATGAGCCTGTTTCTGAAAGGACAAAACTAGAAGTGTTCCCTCCAAAAACTGCATTAATTACACTGGCAGACTAATAATGGACTCTGCCTGGAAAGACTTAATCAAAGAAAAGCACATGAACTTTGTTGGGAGCAGGTGAAACTTCCAATGAACTGCTCATGTATAAGAGTAAACAGTATGTTTCCCCCTCATTCATTGAAGTGCATTTAATTGAATCCAACCTGATTTCCTTTAGGAGGAAACACAAAGCATCCCTATTTATGAGTGAATTGCTGGCTGGAAGTGAACACTGGAACTTGTAGGAGTCATTAGGACTGTGTTACGACTGGAATCAGAGGCGGTCCAAAAAAAACAGTCGCCCCAGAGGAAAAACGACAGACAAAAGAAATTGCATGCAATGCGGCTGCAATTACTTGATCTCTGTTACATTTACAGTGTTTTCTCAGATTTCGCTCTTAATAGTCTATTTATAAACGCATTCTATCTCTTTAACCTGAACTATTGTTACAATAACGACCGAAAACAATAACTGCATTCAAACTTCGTCCTTCCTCAGCTAAATTTAAATGATATGGCGGCAAATCATTGCCTGAACGAGTCATTGAATCATTCATTCAGGGACAAACCAGAAGTGAGTGATTCATTGATTCATTCATTAGAACGATTCGTTCAAAAAAGCTGATTCATTCAGTAACAAGACACGCAATGTATATTTATAATAGACAACTTATTGTTTATTGAATTGTGTATTAAATCAATATCACATTTGCAAATGTGCTGATATTTCAGGAAAACAGCACTTTTGCTCGTGTGGTATTTGCTTCTAAATATTGAAAGAAAAAAAAACTTATATGGAGACATTTTTTGCACCATATCTTGGTTTTTGGATGCATTTTTATTCATTTTGGTGGCATTTTTGCCCCAAGACCCCTTTAATTTCTGACCCTGGTGTGTATGCGCGCTGCGTGATGGACAGCTAAAATGATACTAAAACCGCCAGTAGGTGGCGACAAATCATTACTTTAACAAGTTAGTCATTGAATCATTCAGTCAACAGATTCACTCAAAACGGCTGTGAGTCGTCGAGTCATTCATTAGAACGTTTAAAAAAAAAACGCTGATTCGTTGTCAAAAACAGACAATATTGAGTCTAAATGTAAATCGCCTAAAAGCCTATTAACTTGTTGTTTACTGAATATCACATTTGCAAATGTGCTGATATTCGGGAAAACAGTGTGCTCATTGCTTATAAATATTACAAACAAAGACTTTTTTGCACCATATCTTGGTTTTTGGAAGCATTTTCATCAGTTTTGGTGGCATTTTTGCCCCAAGCCACGGCGTAATGACAGGGGGCGGGGCTCTTTTTCGAGCACAAACGGAGGCCCATTCTGTTGTGAGGCCTGCTGATGAAACATAAAGGACACTTGACATGCTATAGAGCAATAATGTGAATCCTTGGATCATCTGTTTCACTACAGGCCATTTAATGATTGAGCAGAATATATAAACTGTGGAATATCAATAGGAGTTCACCCGAATTCACCCGACTCCAAAATTGATTTTTAAACAACCATACCCATTCTTATCAAAGAACAATACGTTTTCTGGAGAGTTCATTGACATTTAGTCGTTCATATAAATATGGTCTAAACCAAATACAGTTAAAATGTCAGGAAATTGTGTATTGCAATCATTCATGATTTAGATTTTAAGTCAGAAGTACTGAAGTGATGAACCAATGAGACATCAAATGAGCTGCTCTTAAAGGGTTTCTGTGGTGTCTTTTGTGTAGAACGTTGCCATGACGAGTCACGAGGCTGTAAATGCCAAGCAATATATCTACAGAGAATGGACCTGCTCAGAATTGAACCCCTGGGACGATCTAACGGTCACAACATGAATGTTAATGACGAGACTGCCGTGATTTTTTTACTCGTGAGGAGTAGCGCTGTAAAGACGTACGCTGACCTTTGGTTTTATTGGAGTTTGAAACAACATGACCTACATCCACAACAACAATAGACACTTTTGCAATACATCTGGACACACATGAAACGCTTAGACCACCCACCATATACAGGGAGAAACACAAATAAAGTGAATACAAATTATACACTAATACTGTTCAAAAGTTTAGGGTGAGAACGATTTTTTAAAATGTTTTTAAAAGTCTCTTCTGCTCACCAAGCTGCATTTATGTGATTAAAAATACAGTAAAAATTTTGAAATATTTTTAAAATTTAAAACAGCTGTTCTCTATGTGAATATATAGTAAAGTGTAATTTATTCCTGTGATCAAAGCTGAATTTATCATCATTACTCCAGTCTTCAGTGTCACATGATCCTCCAGAAATCACTCTAATATGAGGATTTGATGATCAAAAAACATTTATGATTATTATCAATGATGAAATATATTCAGGATTCTTTTGTTTATAGAAAGTTCAAAATTACAGCATTTATTTGAAATTTTTTGTAACATAAATGTCCTGTCACTATACTTTTATATAATTATATATATATATATATATATATATATATATATATATATATATATATATATATATATATATATATATAATAATTACTATATAATTTATAATGACAACTACAATTATATATACATAATATTAAGAATATATATATTTTTCATTATATTTTCATCATTAAAACTATATAATTATAATACTATGAAAATTAATATATATAAGAGAACGAAAATAATATAATATATATTATAATTACTATATCATTTTATAATGACAACTAAAATTATATACATAAGAATATATATATATATATATATATATATATATATATATATATATATATATATATATATATATATATATACATATATATATATATATATATATATTATAAAAAATTATAAAAGAGAAAAAATAATTTGTTTGAATTTGTTTGAATTTATAAATTATGATTGGTGTGAAAAGCTTAATATTAATTATGGATTATTCTTATTCATATGAAAGAGTTTGAAAGCAAAATAAATTCTATTGCAAATTATGAAAAAAGAATTAACTGAACAAATCGGAAAACTTATACTAGAAAAATGTTATCTAGGGAAAACAAAATTGCCTCATATTGCCTCAAATGACTGATAATATGGTGAAGTGTTTTAATAAAATCTTACCAGCTCCTTCCTCAGCCAGGCCAGCGCAGTCTCGATGTCCAGCCGGCCCGAATCCCCATCTCCTGCAGAACGCTTTCCTCTGCACACCTCCGGAGACGAGGAATGATCCTGGCACATCCCGGCGGCTTTACACTCATCAAAAGAAGTTTCTTTACAGGAGAAATCTCTCAGTTGGGTAAGAACTACTTCCATTGTTTCTAGAATGAGGAGCGGAGAGCTCTGTGTTGTTCCTGTCAGCTGAAGATACAGCTCTGTCACTGAAACACAACGTCTCTCTGTCCACTACTGGTGCGTTCACTCTGGGATGGACACTTAAAACACCCCCACGCCATAAACACATGCATACTCTCACTTTGCATGCAACATAAGTCTGTTTATGCAGAAAGGAGTGACGTAGACTGACGTCAGGCTCAACTGAGCTTTGTAAATGTTTAATGCACTCGTGGACATGGAGTTGCCATGGCTTTGTGGGAAGTGCTAGTGAATCAACTGGAGTCTATGGATTGTCCCTGGCAGAACCAGATAAACGCAGAGCTTTCCAAACATTTAGATGCCACGGACCCCCAAATGTGAACATCCCCGTGTGAGGGACCCCCATCCTGAAAGACATCATAAACACCCAATTAATACACTAAAAAAATTATATATCTAACATTAGTTTCTATTAAATTACATTATTATGTGTTTTCTACTCACTATAATAATGTACTGTTAAATGTATCATATATTTGTTTATTTAAATCTCATTTTTATTAATTTATATTAATCGTTAATTTTATAGATTAATAATTTGTTTTAATCACATATTTTTTTTACATTTTATCATTTGTTATATGAATCATGTATTTTATTAATTTTAATCTAATTTATTTATGTACTTAATTTCACACACACACACACACACACACACATAAAATAGTTTTTCTCTAAACGTTTCCATGTTTATTTTTACAGTTTTACTCACACACATTTTCCACATATATTTATTTTAATCTCATTTATTTATTTATTTTACATTTTTATCATGTTAATTTAACATTCAATCATTTATTTATTTATTTATTTTAATCGAATTCATTTATTTACTAAATTTTTTTAAGCAAATTTATAAATAAGAAATGAATTAAATTTATAAAAAATAAATTAAGCTAATTTATTTAATTATTTTAATTTGATTCTTTTTGTACGTTTTATCATATGTTCAGTTAAGATTTAATGACTTATTTAGACACTATTTAATTTATTTAAATGTTTTCATGTTTTTTCCTCCAGACTTTTCCACGGACCCCAGTTTGAAAACCCCTGAGCTAAACTGACCGCTGTTTATTTGTTTCAGGACTGAATAGATCACAAATGACATTTGCCTTTGATTTTGATCCCATGCAGATATTCGTATCTTTTCTTAGTATCCTCAAACTACAGATCTGAGCTCAATGGCTGTGACGAACATGAGCCGCATGCTGTCGTGTCCTCTCTGCGTTTCCCAAGTAACCTGCACAAATAAGCAATACATCCCAACTCAAGACAAAAATAGCCGAGACACAATTGAGGCTATATTTAAATCCAATAGATCAAGTGTGTGACGTTACAGACATTCAAAGAGACAGAATGGGACCGAATTCTCTTTCAGAACCTCTGCCATAAATCACACACTAAACAAGCTCTTAGTGTCCTACAAGATGTTGAGCCAATTTGATAAAATTACACATTTTTTTGGCGTTTTCCATGTGAAAGCATTGGAATGTAATATGCATCTATTGATAAATATTAATTTATGTGAACAAACCTTACAAAGATCACACTTAAAGGTGCACTATGTAACTTTTCCGTCTGCTAGAGGTCGCCTATTCAAAACAAAGGCGTAGTTTGATGACGCCTAGTTTGAGCGCAGAATCTTGGAGTCTTGGGACATGTGTGCTGCGTCCCAATTCGCCTAGTTATACTACGACCTAAAAGTATGTACTCTTTTTGTGAAGAAAAAGTACATACTTTTGAGTGTGTAGCAGAAGAGTATGCAAGCTTTGGGACATACTACTTTGTCATCTTTAACGGACTCTGTCGCTTAGTTACATGCATCCCGTCACCGTTTAAACTGGCCTGTCAATCATCATCACAGTTAAAACCCTCCACATTCAATTTCATTTCCTACCGTATGTGAGAGAAATGTAGTAGCACGTTGATCTGCCATTTGTAGGTCTTTAATGCAGAGACTCTCTCCTCATGTGTTTGCAGTTTAAATATAATGATGCATTTGAAAGTTAATGGCCAAACGTATCATTACAAAAGTTCACAATGCTGTTGCAGGTGAAATATAATGTGGATGACATTGAATACATATCTTTTTGTCAGGTTAAATACCGATAATTGATCACTCAAGCCCCTTTATCTAATGCTGCGTTCCAGGCAGGTTTTTGAGCCCGTAAGTTACGACTTCAAACCACGACTCACGACTTTGTAGCGTTCCAGGCAAAGTCACGCCAAACTACCTGAGCGGTAGCATGGCGGACCGTACGGGGCTTATGGTTATTTACAATCATTTCTATCGCCAAAGGTGCTTACTCCTTGCTTATTTGAGGGAAACGGAGGAGAAAAAACAGCGCATAAGGCAAGAGAAGCTGTTATACCTTTTATTTTACGTTATTTGTATATTTGGAAATGTATTTGGTATTAATTTATTCTTGCACTCAATGGACTGTAAACTAGCTAATGCTATAAAAGCTGCTGATAATGCATAACATTTGCGGATAAATAACGTTAGAGCAATGCCTTATTTTAATAAACAATTCGGTTTTTAATGTACGACTTCCATAAACACCGCATCCGTAGGGGCTGCCATTGTTGTTTCGCGGGCTATGTGACGTCAGAGCGCGTAACTGGGAGTACATCGATCTAGTACGAGTTCACGGGTGGGAAGTCACGGGTTTGACTGCCGTTCCAGTGCACTTTCACAGGAAGAAGGTTGGAAAAACACGGGTTGCCTGGAACGCGGCATAAACCTCTCTACTTAACCGTCGGACTCGCACATCCGTCATGTTCGTAGTTTTTTAACACTTTTTATCCGCGTTTGTAGTTCTAATCGAATCCTCGTCCAACTTGCAATGGTTTGTGGGTAATATCAGCCGTTAGAGTGTGCGTCGATCTGCACTTCGAATTCTGACCGGAAATAGTAGACCATCCGGGTATCTTTGGAATACTCTTTTCAACATACTACGATTTGGGACATACTAATTATATTTTCAAATACTATTTAGGACGGATAGTATGCGAATTGGGACGCACCGGTGGTCTTCACCTCACAGCCGGTGGAAAAGAATCGGGATAGGACTCGGGCAGAAATCATGTTCATGGATGCGATTATTAACGTTACTGTAGGATGAAGCAGAGCAGACCCGAGTGTTGTGGGAGCTGAGCAAGGCCGCTGGAGCGATTGTGAATTAGATGAACGCAACACACGCCTCGCGAGCAGCGGGACTTTTATTATGCCACAGTCGCCGGCGCAGCTCTGTTTATCATATTAGATACATTTGAGTGTGTTGAAAATGATGTTATGACGTTACTCTGTGCGTTCGCTCGGCGGCTGCTATGACACTTGTTGCACACTGCAGTGAGAGTAAAGCGTTTCTGCTAAATAAAACCGCAAACCGAGGGTAACGCAGATATGACGAAACTGACAGGCGACGCCCTCACACGTCCCGTGCTGCGTTCCACTCCACTTTTAGACACGCACTTGCGAACTTCCCTAAGCACTTCCCCTCAGGGGAATCCCCGCTGCCATTTTGAGGTGCGTTCCACTTCGTGAAGTGGACAAGGGAAGTTTTCGGTCTTGTGGACTTACAATGGCCGCTACGTGCGCGTGTCTGTTAAGTCCACAAGACCGTAGGGTGTCCCATTCGTCACTTAAGCTTAAAGAAGGGTGCTCGTGAGCGCCCCCTTTGCGGCTGCTATGCGCCCTCGATGCGCACTTCAACTGAGCCCACAAGTTCGCAACCTACACAGAGGACTTCTACCCGGCATTCAAAGCGGCATTACGTTGTGAAAGTGCGGACTCAGAGGAAAACCGTGAGGGTTTAGGGTGCCATTTGGGACAGGGCCTACTTCATATGTACACTTCAGGCATCTTCATATACCACAATGCAACACGATTGTGACGTCACCGAATATCGCGTTTAATTTATCCCACCACAAACAACTCTATGATATTTTAATTATTTTTAAAAACATTTAAAACAACCCAAACACACCTATATACATATAGAATGCTGCAGTAAACAATTTCGTAAAAAAAATAAATAAATAATCAATCAACTCCATAGTAGATTCCAAGTGATCAAGGGCTTAGGATGTTCCAGTTCAGTCCATTGCAAAGGCTCCGCCAGTAGTGGGCACTCACCTTAAGCAATGACGCACATCCAGGTGAACGAGACGGAGGGAAGTTAGCAAGTGAAGGGCATGATAAAAACGAACTGGAACGCAGCACTTGTTCCTTGGTTAAAATAGCAATTTTCTACGATTTACAAATAGTTGGAAACATTTGGGATTTTGTAAGTACTCAACTGAACAAAATATATAACACTGGCCTAGTGGTTTTTGGATATTTTACTAAAAAGATGTTACATAGTGCACCTTTAATAGACAAAAAATTACTGGCTCTTGGAGGCTGTACCACCCCCTTGTGTTAAAAAAAAAAAAAAAAAAAATTGCCAATTATCCAACCAACCAATTCTGACATTATCAATTTATTATTAAAACATTATCATTTTGTTAAATTGATTTTATTCATTTATTATTATTCATAGTTGAGCATTTCCAACAGTATTTAACATGACACATATGAGGAATGGATGTACAAACATTAAATATATTACACACTCTAAATAATACTGTATAAATGAAAAATGTTATATATATATATATATACACTCAAGCTCAAATTGCTCAAGAAGTTAATGCTGGTTCTGATAGAAAGGTGTCAGAATACACAGTGCATCTCAGTTTGTTGCGTTTGGGGCTGCATAGCCGCTGACCAGTCAGGGTGCCCATGCTGACCCCTGTCCACCGCTGAAAGCGCCAACAGTGGCACGTGAGCATCAGAACTGGACCACGGAGCAATGGAAGAAGGTGGCCTGGTCTGTTGAATCACGTTTTCTTTTACATCACGTGGATGGCCAGGTGCGTGTACCTGGGGATCACATGGCACCAGGATGCACTATGGGAAGGCGGCAAGCCGGCGGAGGCAGTGTGATGCTTTGGGCAATGTTCTGCTGGAAAACCTTGGGTCCTGCCATCCATGTGGATGTTACTTTGACACGTACCACCTGCCTAAGCATTGTTGCAGACCATGTGCACCCTTTCATGGAAACGGTATTCCCTGGTGGCTGTGGCTCTTTCAGCAGGATAATGCTCCTGCCACAAAGCAAAAATGGTTCAGAAATGGTTTGAGGAGCACAACTACAAGTTTGAGGTGTTGACTTGGCCTCCAAATTGTAGTGGAGTCCATGCCTCGACGGGTCAGGGCTGTTTTGGCAGCAAAAGGGGGACCAACACAATATTAGAAAGGTGGTCATAATGTTATGCCTGATCAGTGTATATGTGTGTGTGTGTAATGTGCATTATATTCGCAGATTCTGTATATATATATTCATCATTAAACAAAAAAAAAAAACATCCACAAAAAAACAGGTTTGGTTAATAGAGAAGCACGTGTTTATTAGACACATATGGCACATGTACGATCAGGGATAAATCAGGAAGTCTTTGCAATAAAAGAACGCTGAGGAACGAACACGCAGAAGCTCTGCTGGACTCTAAGCAGTGGTGGGATCGGAGCTGGACGCTGCTTTCTCTCCTCCGGCAGGCCGTCGCTTCCTGTTTCTAATCCGCTTCTTTTTCTCTCCATTTGTGTTTTTTGGCTGCTGTGGCATCGGTTTCTTCTTCTTCTTCAGGCAGCTGAGTGGGTTGGGATTGCTGGATTTCCTCTTGCGTTTCTTGCCTCTCCTGTCCTCTGCGTCTTTGCCGAGGCCCTCCTTCTCTTTCAGACTCTGGATGCTCTTCTGCTGGGACGGGTTGACGATCTCGCCCAGCTGAACGGCTTCCACGTGCTTCAGCGTCCGCTCGGACGGCTTGTCCAGCACTATGGTGTTGAGGATGATGTAGAGCAGAGGAACCCCAGGGATCTTCTTCAGCGCTGTGGTCAGCTCCTGATCCTGGGAAGGAGGATCAGTGTGTGTTATTAAGCTTGAGAAAGAAACTTACTAAGATGCTATTTAAACTGATTCTTCTTATGAGGCTAATCATGCTAACAATGTGTTAAATCAGGCTAACAACATGCTAAATCATGTTAGCTAAATTATCTATCCATCCATCTATCTGTCGTTCTATCTGTCATCCATCTATCATTCTCTTTCATTCTATCTATCTCTCTCTCTTTCATTCTGTCAGTCTATCTATCCATCCAGCCATCATTCTCTTTCTATCTATCCATCCATCCTCTATCTATCATTCTCTGTCATTCTATTCATCCATCCATCCATGTATCTATCTATCCATCCAGCCATCCTCTATCTATCTATCAATCATTCTCTTTCATTCATTCATTCTATCTATCTCTTTCATTCTATCTATCCATCGTTCTATCTATCTATCTCTTTCATTCTATCTATCTATCTCTTTCATTCTATCTATCGTTCTATCTATCTATCCATCATTCTATCTATCTATCTCTTTCATTCTATCTATCTATCCATCCATCCATCCATCGCTCTATCTATCTATCAATCATTCTCTGTCATTCTATTCATCCATCCATCCATCATCTATATATCTATCATTCTCTTTCTTTCATTCATTCATTCATTATATCTATCTATCATTCTCTGTCATTCTATTCATCCATCCATCCATCCATCTATCTATCTATCTATCCATCCAACCATCCTCTATCTATCATTCTCTGTCATTCTATTCATCCATCCATCCATCCATCCATCCATCTATCTATCTATCCATCCAGCCATCCTCTATCTATCTATCATTCTCTTTCATTCATTCTTTCTATCTATCTCATTCTATCTATCTATCTATCCATCGCTCTATCTATCTATCTATCTATCTATCTATCATTCTGTCATTCTATTCATCCATCGCTCTATCTATCTATCATTCTCTGTCATTCTATTCATCCATCCATCCATCGCTCTATCTATCTATCATTCTCTGTCATTCTATTCATCCATCCATCGCTCTATCTATCTATCCATCGCTCTATCTATCTATCATTCTGTCATTCTATTCATCCATCGCTCTATCTATCTATCTATCTATCTATCTATCATTCTCTGTCATTCTATTCATCCATCCATCCATCGCTCTATCTATCTATCTATCATTCTCTGTCATTCTATTCATCCATCCATCCATCGCTCTATCTATCTATCATTCTCTGTCATTCTATTCATCCATCCATCCATCGCTCTATCTATCTATCTATCTATCTATCATCGCTCTATCTATCTATCATTCTCTGTCATTCTATTCATCCATCCATCCATCCATCTATCTATCTATCCATCCAGCCATCCTCTATCTATCTATCTATCATTCTCTGTCATTCTATTCATCCATCCATCCATCCATCCATCTATCTATCTATCTATCCATCCAGCCATCCTCTATCTATCTATCATTCTCTTTCATTCATTCTTTCTATCTATCTCATTTTATCTATCTATCTATCTATCCATCGCTCTATCTATCTATCTATCATTCTGTCATTCTATTCATCCATCGCTCTATTTATCTATCTATCTATCTATCTATCTATCCATCGCTCTATCTATCTATCATTCTCTGTCATTCTATTCATCCATCCATCCATCTATCTATCTATCCATCCAGCCATCCTCTATCTATCTATCATTCTCTGTCATTCTATTCATCCATCCATCCATCCATCCATCTATCCATCCAGCCATCCTCTATCTATCTATCATTCTCTTTCATTCATTCTTTCTATCTATCTCATTTTATCTATCTATCTATCTATCCATCGCTCTATCTATCTATCTATCATTCTGTCATTCTATTCATCCATCGCTCTATTTATTTATCTATCTATCTATCCATCGCTCTATCCATCCATCTATCATTCTGTCATTCTATTCATCCATTGCTCTATCTATCTATCTATCTATCTATCATTCTATTCATCCATCCATCCATCGCTCTATCTTTCTATCTATCTATCTATCCATCGCTCTATCATTCTCTGTCATTCTATTCATCCATCGCTCTATCTATCTATCGTTCTATCTATCTATCTATCTATTGCCTTTAAAACATTCTTTACACAACTTTACAACTACTTTAAACGTCAAGCTTTTCACACTTTTTCAAACTTCCTGGTCTGGAAACAGTTATTGTTTATAATTCAAAACCACAGGACTTTGTTCCAGTTATAGAGTCCTGACCTGAGTTGCAATGAAGTAATGGTGTGTGTTTGTCTCTCCGAGCATCGACAGCAAACACTCTGATGCAGGAACAGGGTCTTTCGTGTGTTTGCATCTCCTGATCTGAAACCTCTGCAGGATGAGTTTTGCTCCATAAAGGTCTTTTGCAAGCGTTTCAAGTTCCTTCAGTGCGCAGCTGCAAAGAACGGAACAAATCTGTTATTATACAGCATCTAATACACGTGCACTAATACCAGAAATAAGAGTAACTTGCCTTGTGGTGCAGAGCTGAACTTCTCCCATCAGATACTTCGGCAATTGCTCTTTGATTTGAATCTTATTCTTTAACGCCGCCTGACAAAACGTCCCATCAATTAATATTTGGAAAGGCTCCCTAAAGCAAAAGTTGTACTTATAAAAGCTGATGGTTTTCTTCGCGTGCTTCTGACGCTTTATCTTCATGATGGATTATTAATACATAAAGCTCAGACAGTTCCAGCGAATATATTATCTTGACAGGACAGGAGAAGAATATCAATAAACCCGAACACGTGAATTACACCCTTAATTCATGTCAATATATCAACAAAACAGGACGAAACTCACGCTACTCTCAAAGCATGGAACCAGCGTGGTTACAGTAAATGTGTACCGGGTGGAAAACCACAAGCTGTTATAAATTAAACACCACGTTAATCCTTACAAATACTAATAGAGACAACGTAATAATAACTACGAATAATATATAAAGTTAAATAATAATTATTAGAGTACGACTTTCAGACTTGTATTAGTTAACTGACTCTAGGAACTGTACGCAATAGTTCTTGTTTCTCCGACCACTATCACAGCTGTACCGTCTAGCGAATCGATTCTTTCGAACGGTTCATTTCATTGAAAAGGAACCGTTCAAAACAAACTGCTCTTTAATACGGGGTTTCTATTAATAATGCTGTTTATTGTAATTTTATGGATTTATTTCAGTTTATTGCTGTCGTCTTAAAAGGTATACATGTATAAAAAGTAATGTAGAACATAAATAGAATGTGAATATACACAATAAACAATACTATATTTACATCTCTCAGCTGAACATGATTTTGCATGTTTTCATGACATGTTTTTTAAATTAATAAATCGCTTTAGTCCCGGTTATGAATTAATGCAAAAAGATCCGAATCCAATAAACGATTCTTTTATTAGGTTGACCGGAAGCCGCTGGTTTAACGGTCTAGTATCCTCATCGCGCGTGAAGATGGCGTCCCGTAAAGAATCTCCACCTGGAAAAGCTCTGGATTGTCCAGTCAAACAAATCCAGATCGAAGGACTGGTAAGAACACGTTTAACACACTCAGTGTAGTCGAGTTTACACAAAGTGGGCGTTTAAATATCTCGGTGAACAGAAGCTGCTGGTTAGTTCACCTGCAGGTCACTTTGCAGAATGATAATATTCCATGCCAAAACATCATGATAATATTCTAAACCAGAGATTAATAAGAATAATAATAATATGTTCTCAAAGTTGGCCACAAATACAAATGTAAATAGTAGAAAATGCAGAGATATAATTGTTTTAATTTTATCAACGGCCATAGAAATAAATATTATTGTTATATACATTCCATATATATATATATATATATATATATATATATATATATATATATATATATATATATATATATATAAAAAATATAGGCCGTATTAGTACTGGTCAAAACTTAGTACTGGTCAAAACTTTTTTTAATGTTTTTAAAAGAATCCTCTTATACGCAAGTATTTTTTAAAATCAAAAATACAGAAAAAACTGTAATATTGTGAAATATTATTACAATTTAAAATAATGGTTCTCTATTTTAATATACTTTAAAATATAATTTATTCCTGCAATCCAGAGCTGAATTACTGCAGTCTTCAGTGTCACATGATCCTTCAGAAATCACTCTGATATGAGGATTTATTATCAATAAATCAGTTGTGCTGCTTTACATATTTTTTTATAACTTTTTTCAGGGTTCATTGTTGAATAAAAAGTAAAAAAACAGCATTTATTTAAAATATAAATCTTTTTTTTTTTTTTTTAACAATATACACTACAGTTCAAAAGTTTGGGATCAGTAATAAATAAAAAAAGAAAGTAATACTTTTATTCCGCAAGGATGTGTTGAATTTATAAAAAGTGATAGTAAAGATTTATATTGTTAGAAAATATTTCTATTTTGAATAAATGCTGTTCTTTTTAACTTTTTATTCATCAAAGAATCCTGAAAAAAAGTATCCGGTTATAAAATAATATTAAGCAGCACAACTGTTTCCAACATTGATAATAAATCCTTATATTAGAATGATTTCTGAAGGATCATGTGACACTGCAGTAATGATGCTGAAAATCCAGCTTTGATCACAGGATATAAATTATGTTTTAAAGTATATTAAAATAGAAAACCATTATTTTAAATTGTAATAATATTTCACAATATTACTGTATTTTTATCAAATAAATGCAGCCTTGATGAGCATAAGAGGCTTCTTTAAAAAAAAAAAAAAAAAACTGAATCGTAATGTTTCCAAACTTTTGACCGGTACTGTATATAATATTGTTATATATTTGCATATGCAGAAGTAAGTTGCAAACACATACTTTTATTAACTTTTTAGAACAGGCATGCAGTTTGTTTCATTGTTCTGTACACTAAGGCTGCATTCGAAATCGTGGTTATGTAGATTGTCTTTTATGAATGAATAGAGACATACAAATTTCTCCACCTCCACATTGTTGCTCAACAATTACACCCTTGTTATCCATTATGAAGAGATTTTTTGTCAGTTTTTTGTTGTGTTTTGGATGTTGGAGATGTACTTATAAAGACATAATCACAGTCTGAGGGTTTTTAGAATTATTAAGTAACTGTGTTGTCTTGTTATAAACCCTCATTTCGTTGCTAAGCAGCTGTTTTTCTCTTATGCATAATTTATTTCCATCAGATTGTAGAAGATCATTGCTTCAGTTTAACAGGCCTGATCAGGAGCAGTCAAATAAATTTTTTTGTAGTTAATTGGTTTGTATGGCCACAATAAGTTCACTGAACCGAATGTAATTCAGCTTAACTTTCTTATCTCGCTCCCCACCGCTCAGGGAATGAGTGCGATAAACGCTGTGAATGCTCAGAAAGTTTTGCGTTTTGCTTGTTTTTAGTTTTTGCTTGGTTTCTTGAAAACCGTGTCACACTCAGTGTTCCACTTTTTTTAGTTTTTAGGCAGCGGCTCAAGAAAAGCTGTTCCCTGTCAAGGTGCCTGAAGCAAAGCTGCCATCGATGATTTCACTGATTTTCTATCCACTCGCCCCGCAGCCTGTTTTTAGGCTTCACTAAAGCTCGGCTCCCGGTTTGCCGTTTGAATTGCTGTTTTGTGCCTGTGGGTTTTCCAGCACATTCTCTGCGGTGTCTTGATGCTCAACTTTAAGGCGCTGATGTGGTTCATGGGTCTTTTTTGCACATTCTGAGCTGGAACGATGTTTCTGAGGAAACATTTGGCCTTCACTAAGGTTTTTCTTTCACGCCTCATGCACGCATATGGGAGTTTTGTTTATTTTAGTTTTTTGCCCAATAGTTGCAAACTTCATTGTCTTTCCAGCTCTGTGAAAAAAATGTATACAAATATGGATGATGGTTCAGAGTAACAAAAATTTAACAGTCCATTTTCAGTCTATTTTCTATTTAAATAGGTTGCAACCTGTGCAATAAGTAAGAAATTTCCTCACTACTAAATATTTTGCACGTTCAACTGTTAGTGGGATTATAACAAAGTGGAAGCAATTGGGAACAACAGCAACTCAGCCATGAAGTGTTAGGCCACGTAAAATCACAGAGCGGGGTCAGCGCATGATGAGGGTCACAGTGCGCAGAAATCGCCAACTTTCTGCAGAGTCAATAGCTACAGACCTCCAAACTTCATGTGGCCTTCAGATGAGCTCAAGAACAGTGTGTAGAGAGCTTCATGGAATGGGTTTCCATGGCCGAGCAGCTCCTCCAAGCCTTACATCACCAAGTGCAAAACAAAGTGTGGGATGCAGTGGGGTAAAGCACGCCGCCACTGGACTCTAGAGCAGTGAGACGTGTTCTCTGGAGTGACCAATCACGTTTCTCTGTCTGGCAATCCCATGGACGAGTCTGGGTTTGGCGGTTGCCAGGAGAACGGGACTTGCCTGAATGCATTGTGCCAAGTGTAAAGTTTGGTGGAGGGGGGATTATGGTGTGGGGTTGTTTTTCAGGGGTTGGGCTTGGCCCCTTAGTTCCAGTGAAAGGAACTCTTAATGCTTCAGCATACCAAGACATTTTGGACAATTTCATGCTCCCAACTTTGTGGGAACAGTTTGGGGATGGCCCTTCCTGTTCCAAAAATTCCCATAAACACACTCCTAAACCTTGTGGAAAGCCTTCCCAGAAGAGTTGAAGCTGTTATAGCTGCAGAGGGTGGGCCAACTCTAATATTAAACCCTACGGATTAAGAATGGGATGTCATTAAAGTTCATGTGCATGTAAAGGCAGACGTTCCAAAAATTTTGGCAATGTAGTGTAGTTGTGTCTGTCTTTGTCTTTGGAGCCCCAGAGTGCTCTAATCTCAATCCATCGAAATTTTTTAAATAATCAAAAACTGAATTGGTTTGACATGTTTGGCCCCTCAGTGACGCCACCAGCTCTAGTCACATTTGCAGGTCACCGAGAAAGCGCATCTGATGCCGGTGTTATTGATATGCCTATTTTCTTGTTAATCCTTCCCTGTGGGCAAAACGGTGAGTGAAGAAGGAATAGAGGAAGACCCTGATATTAACCATCTGCTTTCCCTTTCGGTTCAGCCACCTGAGCATCAGGCATTGTTGCTGTGCTCCATTTTGTAGACCTGCTGTTCACAGAGTTTTTAGATGAATACAAATAAGCTAAATGTATAAAGCAGGTGGATTAGAGGCGACTGCTTCAGGGTGGGTAAGCAGCTTAAACGGAGAGCTCTACAAATCCCTTCCAGGGATATGTATCTTCTCAGCTCTCTCTCTCTCCGTTATATGAAACTCTTTATTTTTGACCTTTCAGGCAAAAGCTAAGCACTTATTAAGCCGTGTGAAATAAGGTCTGCTTATGCATGAGAATCATAGCAGGGCAATGTTTAAATCGTTTCTGATTTCTAATTCCCCCAGGAGTTTTTCTCTCTTTTTTTTAATGCTAAAAATACATATTGTTTTCCTAGTCATCTCAATGGCAAAATATGTCCCAGTTACCTTGAGTTCACCCTATATGCATATTTAGTTAATTGAAAAATGATGTGCATCACCTGCGCTTAACTCGTCTTCCTCAAGGTGATGCACAACACTTTTACTTTCTGTCTCTGCTTTTGTAATCTCTATATGAGCTAATCCCCTAAATGCTTTGCTAGAACACTGCCGTCATCCAGAGGAAAGGCAGGTGGTCAGCAGGGGGCAGCAGTGATCCACTGTAATCACTGAACTGTGTCACACTTCACTTCCTTACATCCTTACCTCTCTTAAAACGGTGACGTTCGGTTGTCAGTCTCTATTGAACACACACTGAAGGGTGAAAGCTGGAGCGAAGCATCAATGGGTGTCACCGCCTACTAAGCAGACAGGGCTTTGGAACATTCTACTTCTGTTTTAATATAGTCTACTTGTATAAATATGAAAATACATTTTATTAGGTACAGTTGTGGTCAGAATTATTGGCCCCCTTATGAACAAAGAAGCCTGATCTTTTATTAAAAAATCTATCCTTTCATAGAAGTGAAAAAATTGAAAGTGGGAGGAAAATCAGAGTGGTCCAAGACTTTTGTTCAACCAAGATTTTTGTTGCACTTGAACCACGAATACACAACATTTTTTACTGAATTCAAGGAGTTTGTGGTTGTAAAAAAAAAGTAACAAATTTGACCCCCTTAGGAATGCAAGGAATGCTTCAGTACACATAGAAAACCTAACAAATGCACAAAATTAAAACAAAAAAACATTCTGTAAGGGTGGTTCGCCTACAGTGGTTCAGGCTGCAGGATTGCCGAATGACTAAAGAAATGTTATCAGCAAGATGGTGTACATTTCTCATCCATTACCACCCACTGCAACTTATACCAACGACGGAAATAAGCGCAGTTACAATAGCAAAATGTGTGACAATATTGTATTGCAATAGGTAGCACATTAAAGTTAATACAGAATCAAAACTAGTTAGCACATCATTTGTAATTTGTTACACGTAAAATAGATGTATGAGATGATAATAACTTATTCCATTAATCATACCCAGCATATATGTAGAATGTTACCTGAGGGGTAGAAAGAGAGAGAGAGGCTTTAGAAAAGAGTAGAGAGAAAGGGCCAAAGCAAAGAAGCTCCAGCGAAAAGAAGAGCCAGAGAATAACAGAGAGAGAGAGCAACAGTTGCAATATTCTGTTATCCCTTCCTTGACCATGTGACTAAAACCCAAATGTGAGACATTCAAAGTGACCAATCAGATAATTACAACCTGTACTAATGGTGTGACACACACTTTGGCCTACAGACATTGAGGACTACCAACACCTTAGAAATGACAAATGGCCCTTGTGGTAGGAAAGATTGGGTTGAAACAGTAAAGCAAATGTCTTTGTTCATTTTCAAATATCGTTGATTATTTTCAGTCCTACAATTCTATAATGTCTACATGTATATCTGAATGCATACTGAAGAAATTTGACTTTAGGACCCAGCGGAACAGCTCATTTGCTCCATATAAGGCCAGAAACACCCAAATTGACCCATTTTGAGCTGGGTTATGCATGTACTGGAGAGTTATTTTAAATTTAAGTTGAAGGAATGTGCTTAAATTTATATTATTTATTGATAACTTCTAAAATTTAAAAGTAAATACAATTAAAAAATAAATAATTTCCAAAAAATTGCATTAAAAATATTATAAAAATTAAACTATATACGCTTTCTGGACAAAAAAAGGGCTGCGGAAGGAATTTGCAATAATTTGCGAGGGAAGGAAAATATAAGCGGCACGGCACAATGGTTCATGTGCTTGTTGTCTTCTAACTAGGACCTGAAATAGATAAAGATTAAGGCCCTGTACACACCGAGACACGTTTAGCTGTATACGTAAAAATGTTGTACCGTATCAGCGTTTCGTCCAGACAGATCCGGCATTTTAGGAGCCAGGTATTTTTTTAAAAATCTGAAACCGACACCCTTGCGTTTTCGTGTGTACAGCCAATCAGTAAATTTTGTGAAACGGTGATGTCATCACACCACGTCCCGCACAGTAAAGACTAGAAGGGATACAGCTACGGACACTGGGCATGCGCACATCAATATTGCGTCATTTATTTACTGTATTTGCGTTATTGTAAGGGTAGGCGTAGGCGTTAATAAAACACAATCTGGTAAGTAGCAAATTTATTTATTGTTATTTTATCGTGAGATTTTGCCTCACTTCCGACCGTTGCTGTCCCTCTTCGAGCCACAACTCTTCTTCTCTGTTTTTAGTGTATTTCTGTGGCAGAATTACAGCGCCACACACTGGTCTGGCATGTATACTACATCGTTTTGAGTCGGTTTTTAGTGGTTTTGTGTGTACGCAGATATTTCTTGAGGTCAGGGAAAAAAAGACTGGATAGGGAAAGCTCTGGCTTTGTGTGGATGTGGCTTAAGTCTGCTCTTTAAAACAAAAAGAAAGAAGGAATGTAGAATAGCATGCGCAAACAGTGGGAAACTCAGTCCCAAAAAATTATATTCAGATTTAAAGCTTATGACATAAACTGCCCGGCCAAAATAAAGGATAAATAAGTGTGACAGTTTCTGCGACAGCTCTCTGACGCGGTGTACTACGTCAGTGTCCGATTTCCTCGCTTCATTTCATTCTCTCCTTGCTTATTTAATGCACTCAACTGCCATGAACTATATAGGGGTTAGAGAATTAGTAAACAACTAAGGAGTCAACACTGAGAGTCGATTCCTGTGCTGGAGTCGACCCCGACTCTGGGGCTATTCAGAGTCGAGGAATTTACTCTTTTGTAGTCGACTCGCCATCACTACTTGACAGAGTGCTGGACTCCTGCATTGTCAATACAAGATCTGGACCAAAAACTGATGCACCTCTTGATGGAAATAAATACTGTGATGTTATTTCCATCTAGAGGTGCATACATTTTTGGTCCAGATCTTGTATTGACAATACAAGAGTCCAGCACTCTGTCAAGTCTCCTCCAGCACAACCCAAAGACTTGAATAAATTTAAGGTCTGGACTCAGAGGTGCCAATTCATGTGTGAAAATGATCCTTCATACTTCATTCTCCATCAATTAGGGTTATGAGAACTGTTGCCAAACATATAGCATGCTAGAAACATAAGAATCACTGCAATAATGATCCGTTCTTTGACTCTTAAGCATTTGCCAATTTAAATCCAAACAGCAACTTTTATTTTGGCCGGGCAGTGTATAAATGTGCACATCAACCCGATCATTTCATTTAGCGTTCATGTAAACGCTACATTCAGATTCATCAAATTCTGCACCTGTTTTCTGAGGTTTTTTCCTGCATGAATAGGATTTAAGTGGGCACAAATAAGCATATGCTCCTGTAATAAAGAATGATTGATTTACCTTATCCTTTTCCTAGTTAAATGAGGATAAACCAAGCAGAAGAATGTATCTGGATTTGGCTATGAATTCCTTGTACTGGTGTACTGGTTGCCATCATCCAAATGGATAATCAATTCGCCACTAGCAGGTTAGGCAACTTCCCTCCAGTGCTTTTTATGATGTATGTCTTTAGGTGTCTTTAAAAGATATAGACACAGTGATTCACTCTCTCAACAACCTTTTTTGCGGATTCAGATCGTGACAGAAGGTGAGTGTGAGTGGAGCTTATATACGGCCCTTGAGGGCCCTCTGAGAGGCGATACCACACTGACGGTGGGCTGTGAAGTGCAGATTAACAGTCTCAGAGAAGAACTTGATTCGCTGTAAACCTGGAGCACTTCTACAGCGAGCGTAAAAGATTGATGGCTGAGCTGGTGCAGAGGGTGCACAATAAGACTGGCTAGCAACAGGAAAAAAAGCCAACCTGAGTTTCTTATTTGTCCTTCCTCACTGTGATCTATCCCAGCTCAAATTCACAAACCTCATAAAGGTCAAAGTAACAACCTCATCTCTGATTGGAAGATTTTTCTTTTTCTAACAAATGGGTTTTGGATTTTGCGTTGTGCTGTCCAAAAGACTTTTCATCACCATTTCATAACTAAAAGCTCAGTTTATACAGGGATGCAAACAGCGCGCTTTTCGGGCGGCTCCCGCTTTTTTCACGTCAGTCTGGGTGACTTGAGTGAATCGTGCAGATCCGAACAGTTTTTTAAGGGGGGAGGGAGGGGGGTGGTCTGAGAGGGTCTGATTATAATTTCACCAACCGTAATTCTGGATTGCCTTCATTAAACAAGTAAATAGGAGCTAAGCAAATCAGAACACTGTGCGCCAAAACAGCAGTATACGCGCAAGCATGAACACTAGTGTTTCTTCTTGCTGTGTATCTTTTACTATCTGCCACTGCAACAAATTTCTCCTTGAGACCAGAATTCGGCGCCACGCCTTCCCGTCTTACTGGCAACTGGTGAGATCACTGGAGTTAAGGATATTTTTGGTTTATAATGTTTACAGGGTTTTTCCTGCATAGAGAATTATGAGGCGGCTGCCACCGTCTGTCGACAAAACTCAGACAGGCAGACACATGCTCAGATTAGGCCTGTCGTGATAATTAAATATATCATTACATGATCCTCTTCAGCAATCATTCTTATATTATGATTTGCTGGTACAAAGTCACCTAAAGCCATTCCATAGCTGAATGTGAGGGACGGAAGAATATTTACATCATTCAATTAAAGTTAATGGAAACTCGTCTTCCCTCCGCTCCGGTGATGCTATTTCATGACTTATTTATGCTGTTAAAGAGTTGATTCTCATGCTAAACATGGCCAAAATGTAAAAAAATTAGTTGGACGTATGACGGAGTATTACACTCCTTCAGGATTCAAACAAGTTTCGGAAAGTTTTTTTGAGTATGGCCCTGTATGAAGTCATAAAGGGCCATATTCCTTATATGGGCACTTCTCCCGGATATGCACATGCGCACACACACACATATCACCCAGAGCGAGAGCAAGAGCGCGTCCATCAACGAGCTTCGTTCGGGTTACGGGAGCCGTCGGCGGTGCTGGCATTGTGTTTTTAGACCACCAAATCAACACAGTCACTAAAGAAGTGTGTTTCTGGTGTGAGGGAATGATCACCTTGTTCAGCTTCCCAAATAACCCAGCGTTAAGGGAACAGTGGATGCAGTTTTGTTAGTTATGCAAGTGTGTGTGTTTGTTCACGGTCATGAGTGGAAACTGCAGGCGGAGAGTGAAACTGCATCAAATGTGTGTTTTTTTTTGGCAATCAGCACGTAAGTGCATATAATGTGAACAACACCAACGTATAGTGAATCGAGAGTTATCCAGGGACAATGCCATGATGTGTGTGCTTGTCTCTTTAGCTCCGCCCACTGCACGCCTCCACGAGCTCGGCTGTTTTCTGAAAGAATCGGTACAGCGTATCTGTCTTTTATAAATGTGATAAAACTAAAGACTCTTGGGAGATATGAAGGATGCAACACTACTCTATAGGTACTCAAGATTAACACGAGACTGGCAGAAACTGTGTGTGTTACGGACCCTTTAAAAACAGGGGCCACCCTTTACAGAGAGGGGCCAAGTTTAACGTTCAAGTCATGCGCAATTCTAAAATTAATGAGTTTTGCATACATTTGACCTCTTGCCTTTGTTGCTGGCTCTAGCGCTTTGGTCATTAACTGTTCTTTAAAGTCCTAAGGTCAAGCACTTTCTGGATTTAGAAACTACAATAACCGCATAAATATTTCCACATTTAATTTTTTCTTCATTAAGAATAACACGCATAATAAAAACAACATTTGAGCTTCTGTGCAATTTTCACAGGTTGTGTTTAGGGTTCCAACAAGAATATTCATGAGCATATGATAAAATAAAATAAGTATAGCTTAATGTTGTTCTGACCCTGTTTTATTTTAAATAAATAACTCTAAAACTCTTAATTTAATGATATTATTTTTTAGACTATGCCATGTGATTTTGTTTAGAGGAGACTAAAATGCTAACTAATAGTTACTCACATTATTTAATCCTCTGGTGCTCTTCGGTCATCTTTGACTGAAAAATTGTACGTTTAGTTTTTTTCCCCCAAAATTTTTTACTTAATCGGAATGGGTTAAAATGTTAAATGTTTTTTTGAAAATATATATTTGATATAAAAATTGAAAATAGTATTTTTGTGCATTTTTCAACAATTGTTTTGTTGCATTGCATTATCAATAGGCCTATTCTTTATCACAACTATACATTTATTTTCAACCAAACATTTTAACACACCTCTATGTAACGCGAGTGTCTTTATCATAAGTTAATTTTAAATAAAATGCCTCAGCTTTTCTACCTGTCGATGTCATAGTAGGCTAACGAACGCATCTTCCACTCGCACCTGTTTTATAGATAAACCGCATGCTCTTATTTTAGCACACACTGTTCAAGGCAAGCGCAGCTTTTTGTTCCAGACACAGTCGGCTTTCATCGCCTCTATTTTTTGATGCCGGCTTGGTGCGTCACAGCCTTAAGAGTGCAGATCTGACACAAAGTAGATGTCCATCTGCTGGAAACTCATCCGAGGTCATACGTCCTGTTTCTCAGAAGCTGATTGGTGTGCACCTTTCCGAAGACTCTTGCTGCTCTTCCTCGTGACTTTGCAGTGTCTGAGTTTCAATGTGCTTGACAGATGGACTACAGGGAATAGCGCTCAATGCCTGCCTCATTCTCACTCTGGATCCCTGGTGACTTCGGCTTGGGTTAGAAATCACTCTCTTTTTGACCTGTGAATGCCACTTGCCCTGTCGTTCTTCTAGTCACCTTGTCCCACTAAGACGATGAGCAAAGGCTTTGTCGAACATGCTGCTGTTTCCTTCTCTGGACATTTCTTTGCTGTATTTTTCAGTGCTTTTTGCAAAGGGCAAACATCTTATTTTACACATCACTTTGTCATTTAGCTGGCGCAACCATATTGCATTTTCTAATGTCAACTAGATCAGGGGTGTCAAACATACGGCCTGCGGGCCGAATACGGCCTAATAAGGCGTCCAATCTGGCCTGGGGTATGATTTGAACAATAATAAAAACTAGAATGTACATTTCCTGAAGAAAATGTGAGTGGTGCTTGCAGTGGCAAAACTCGGCACTCGGTTGCTAGGGTGTTTCTAGGCAGTTGCTAAGGTGTTCTGGGTGGTTGCTAGGCTGTTATTAGGGTAGCCTGGTTGGTTGCTCTAGGGTCTTGCTAATCGGTTGTTAAGGTATTCTAGGGTGTTGCTATGTGGTTGCTAGAGTGTTCTGGGTGGTTGCTAGAGCGTTGCTAGGCGTTTGCTAAGGTATTCTGGGTGGTTGCTAGGGCGTTGCTAGGCGTTTGCTAAGGTATTCTGGGTGGTTGCTAGGTAGGGATGAGACGATTACCGGTTTGACGATAAACCACGCTAAAATGTACTGACGGTTAGTAATATCGTTTAAAATGTAATTATCATTAAAACTGTGTTTGATTATCACGATTTTGAAAACTTGCGGTAAATCCTGTCCAGCCAGCATCAGTTTTTTGAACAAGAAATAGCTGAAGGCAGTGATGACGCTCGGGAGATTTCAGCCTTCTAAAAGGACCAAATCTGAGGTGTGGTCATATTTTGGCTTTTACAAAAGTCCTGAGGGAAACCTAATCGAGGATGCTCACCCTGTCTGCACTGCAGAACATGCTAAACGAGTCGCTGCTATAGGGGCAAACACTTAAAATCAGCTGAGTCGTCTTCGTGACCATCACCCACTGTTGTATAGCGAACGCAAGGCAAGTTAACTTTGACCTCAGTACCAAAACTACGTCTGGGAAATAATTGGACACAGTTTTGAGTTTAAATATTTTATCTTACTCGCTTGAAATTAACATGAATCTTCCGTGAAGAAAAGTTCGCAGCAAGTGGCTTTGAGCCAAAGATGAACAAACAAGTTCAAACACGACTATTAAGGGTGACATTTAAGGGATATGTATATAACGTATATACATTGTAGACTTATTACACAGATTTTCTTTACCACATAAATAATTACAGGAGCGTATTGAATTGAGATTAATGTTTTAAATCTTACCTGTTTATAAATCCATTTTGTACAGTGTACAAAAAAATCGTCCAGACAAGATGATCACAAGAAGTTATAGTAATTGTAGTAATAATTATAGTAGTATTAATAGTAAAGTCCTCTGGTTTAATTTTCAATACAATCAAAAACAGAGACGCAAGTTGCATTTGAATGAAGCGAGAGCGAGTCCGTTGTGATGTGTGGATGTGCGCTGTTATGATGCGTTGCTATTGACGACGGTCATTATAAGGAAGGAAATGCCTCAGAATAGAATCTTGCTTTAAGTGCATAGAGCTGCTCGTTTTTTTGTTCAAATATAAAACTTGTTGAAATGTTTTCAGTGTGTGCATGAGTTCTTTTTAAACATGATAATATTGATAATCGTGATAAATTTGGGTCATTATAATCGTGATATGAAATTTTCATACTGTCCCATCCCTATTGCTAGGGCGTTGCTAGGGTATTCTGGGTGGTTGCTAGGGAGTTGCTAGGCAGTTGCTTAGGTATTTTGGGTGGCTGCTAGGGTGTTGCTAGTCAGTTGCTATGGTGTTCGGTGCGGTTGCTAGGGTGTTCGCCGATCTCTATTCTGGACTTGCAAACAAACTGCTTTGCAATCATTTTCCAAAATGTAATTTGTGTCTTATCTCCGTATAAAGTAGTAGCCTGTTAATAAGCGCAGCGCTGCTTTGTGTACAGCGGTAACCAAGGAAACGCTATATTGCTGCTCTTCCAGAAGCGCCACCTAATGGCAGAGAATGAATTCGCATTTTCATTCAGTCTGTCTGCTATTTTTGTTTTGTGCAGGACAGGTGTGTCTTATGTAGCATCATTTCACAAAGCCAACGTCAAACCATGTTAATTTTGCTGTAAACCTTGAAATTATACAATCTAATTTAAATAAAAAACAACTGCTTATGCTCATGTGTAGCATCTTCATTTGGATTGTGAAGGCTACACATATTTTTTGTTTAAGGCCAGTTTGGCCTGTATAGAACAAATAAACAATAAATAAAATAAAAAACATCAAAAAATCGACAACCAGTATCAGAATTGGTCCATTTGTTTAAAAATTGTAATTGGCCACGAAATATCTAAATCCTTGCATCACTAATAAAAAATATTTTACTAATCTAATAAAATCTTTTAGCTGTAAAAACAAATGCAGGTTTTCAAAAAACAGTGTGTTTTTCTAGTTTTCTTGCAAATTATTTTGTAGTTTGTATGGATAATATTAGTAATGTAACTCTCAGCGCACTAAGAAAAAGGTAATTTGCCTCGCACAAGGTTATATTTTTTTTCATCCGGCCCTCAACCTAAAATGAGTTTGACACCCCTAAACTAGATTATAATTTAATGAAATAATCTATTGAATAATTATCTGTGTAAACAGTGATATCATGGATCGCCCATTGGATTCTGGTTTACCAGTCCAGCACTGATATTGTCTACTAGGTTACACATCCATCCATGTGTTTGCATGTGTCTGGATTTACAGTTTTACACTTTTTTTTGCTTTGGTCATAGTTTTTGTCTTTTTGAAAATATACTTTAAATTTAGTCAATTGTTTTTCATGTCATATTCGTTCATTTTAGTCGGTGTTACTCTGACTAAAATGGCGTATTATTATAGTGAGCACAAGTACAATTTTAGTTGACGCGAGTGCAAAATTAAACCAAATATTGTGAATTCTTTATGCTTTATTTTTTATGACTAAAGCGAGTACTGGCTCTTTGACCTGCTGGAGTCTTGCCTAATGGCCTAAGTGCTTGCTTTTTCACGAGCTGTCAGTTTTATTGATAACCAGATGGCAACCCACCAATATGGCCATCAACTGACAACGGGAATTCAAGACCCCTGCCAGCTTACAATCAGTCATAGAGCTAGCTCTCGGTTAGGGCATTATGGGCATGAATGTTTGCTGTCAGGTTCCCCAGGTCTAATTATGTTTGTTCTAGAAATAAAATAGGACCTGTGAAGTTAGTCAGTTTCACTAATAAAGTTGTTTGGACTGATTTGTCAACTCTTGCAGGCTCGGTCAGTTTTTACTTTTGGACCCCCGGAGTAGAAAAGTATATTTGGGTAATTCAAATTCTGAAGAGACCAAATAATGGGCTGTATACCGCCGCTCCTAATACACGCGTAGCTATGCATGATCGCGAATTCGAGCGCACATTCAAAAGCACTCATTTCAATACCCCACATATTGATAGCGGCCGACTTTATAATTGTGAGAGAACACAAAAGCATTGATAAATATTTTTTCCTCCCATCTCATATTTTTTCCCATCACCATGTCCCTTTAGGGGCTACGTGGAATGTGTCATTTCCTTCGGCTTCGGGCTGATTTTGCAGACAGTTGGTTTCTGAATGTATATTAAAAAAGTACAAACGTACTTGCTCTGGCTCTTGTTTTAAATAATTTTTTTCCTCTCTGAGATGAGAAAAAAATGCCAATCACACAGCGTTCAGCGTAAAATAGACGCTCAGCACCTCGCATGCTACTGCTGTTTTTATATACACAGCGCTTCCATTGAAAACAACAGAAAAAATATGCTGGCCTTAGGAAAAAAATGTTTTGGTAGACACGGCCTTATAGTTCAGAAAGTTATGGCTCTTATTTTATTTATTTTATTTACTTTATTTTAAATAATTTTATTTTATTATTGTATTTCATTCGTTCTATTTAATTTTTTTCTCTTATCTTATTTTTCTCTTATCTTATTTCATTCATTCGTTCTATTTTTATTCTCTTTCATTTTATTTTATTTAATTGTATTTTATTATATTCTGTTCTATCCAATTTTATTTTTATTTTGTTCTGTTTTATTTTATTTTATTCTCTTCTATCCTATTTTATTTATTATCCTAAATAAATAAATCCATATTCATTCATTCATTCATTCATTCATATTCTCTTTTATTTTATCGTAGAATAGAATATTTATTTTATTTTCATTTTTCTATTCTATTCTATTCTATGGGAGAAATTCAGTTCACCAGTCTGGAGATGCGAAGTCATTTCGGACCTTCCTAGTAAATGACAGGAAGGTGTTTGGGATCTTCCACTATGAGAACTGTAGATTGTGGTTGTAAGTCTTTTTAACTCTCAGAAATTGCTTCCAAACACCGGCTCTCGATGAGGGTCAGTCTTTGAAGATGAATGGATGGTGTGTTGTATTGATTCCCCCCCCACATTGGTTCCTTAATCCTGGTTAAGCGTTAGGAGACTTAAAAACAGACCTATGTCAAAGGTTTCTGAACCAGGATCTTGTTAACCATGTCTTTCCTTTGGGCCCTACTGACCTTTCAGTGCTGGTCCAATGAACACAGTGCACGAGTTTATCTCTCACATATTTTTATTTGACACCTTTGAGGTTTTAACAGAATACATTTTTTGTTGTTGTTGTTGGGATTTAAATAAGGTTGTGCCTGCTGGTGGTCACAACTGAAAATCTATTATTGCGTTAGATGCCAGGCGTCCTAGACTCAGGGATCGATACTGCTTTGTCGACAGATTCCAGCCCCTGCTCTGCTCGGCTGAAGATGAATTAGATTTTTCTATAAAAATGCGGCGCTTCGCTCTGCCATTGAGCTTATCGCAGCCGTGTGGGATGCTTTACTCCTCACCTGTGGTATTTCATCCTCTGTTATTACTGCTGCCCCGCTCGGATTTTCCCATTCTCTATCTGTCCTCATCTGTTATCTGTAGGGGACATTTCTAATTCCAAATGGTTATGATCAGTATTAAAGTTTACGGATTAAAGATTAAGCTCTATTTTGTCCCAAATCTACCTGCTACCATATTCCTTTCATCACATTTCCAGGAATCCCGTTATATCACTCCAGACCATGCTTTCCGATGGACTATTCAGACTATACACGATATATTAGCACGCTACCAGTCAAATGTCTGGATACTAGCTCTTTATTTATTATTGCTATTTGCCATGTTAACTAATAAATACATAATCTAAAACTATAAAGAATTTGATTAATATAGCCTACATGTGTATATCTGAATTAAATGTATGCACCATCTTTTGTAATCTGTAAATTAAATTAGAATAATAATACACAATAGGGATGAAATCAGTATCAACTAGGGCTGTCACGATATTAGATTTTCACACCACGGTTATTGTGGCCAAAAAAATTCAAGATCTCGATATATCGCGATATCTAGGCTATAGAAACCTTGGGGGGAAAAGTTAACAAATACATTTTTACTTTGTTTATTTAGTTTTTCTTTTTTACCCAACGAACTTAATTGGATCCCGATAAACACATCTTCTTTGAAGCTACCTATGAAATAATAAGATAGAAAATACTGTCAAGTTTAACAGTATGATGAATAAATATTAACATCAAAACTGATACTTTAGCCTGTTAACTTGTGTACCCGTATTTTAAGCTCTTTAACCTATCGTTGCGCCAGCGCCAATGAAGTCATACAGTAAGCGCGCTGCTAATTCAGTTTTAATGTGCACCTAGAACGGCCGCAGATGAGACATAAAGTGCATGGCACTGTGACCAACGTAACATTTTACATTGTGCTTTGCTGAAACTAGCCTAAGTCTCATATGCTCAAAAACACAATCATCTTCAATGAAACTGAGACTAATTGCTCTTACCAGTGCTTAGGTCGCTCTTTCTCCTATTGCGGCCTTTGATCTTGAAATGAGCTCGAATCTTTTGCTTTCGTTGACAATTTGCATAGCCTATAGTGCGGGAATTGAAGAGTGGATTTATATTCATTTTGCGGAGAGGTGTAAGGTAAGACAACCTGCATGTTTTTAAAAAAATTTATTCTGTTTATTAGTTTAGATTGTATAGCCTGTTTCGTTTGCGAGCAGCATCAGCCTGCCTCAGCTTGTCAAAAATGCCTTTTTACTGTGGTGGTGATAGTAAACGTTTAAACGAACCATTTAAACTATTGTGATATGCTTTCAAGTGTTTTATATCTATGGATTTTATTATAGGCAAGACAAGTCAAGTGTTGATTTGAGAGGCTAAATTGATCAAACGTGGTTAACTCACTGTCGGCCAGCGGCCGCTTGGTCGGTCGTTACTTTAAAAAACAAAAACTTTAATTTAACAAACAATTTCTTTTTCTAAATGAACTTAATAAAGAAACAAAACGAAATGTAACTACTTTGACATTAAAAACAAAGCTGAACTATTTTTATGGCTGCAACAGTGTGAAATGGGGAGGGAGAAAAAAACAACAACAAATAAAACAGTTGGACTCGGGACACTGGAGTATTTACGTGTCATGTTATCATAATAGTCCTATTCATTTTAAATATTGTGGTTATCGCCAATACCGGTATATTGTCACACCCTAAATTAACACCATGTTGATATTTCGTGCTTTGAATATCACGATTATCGTCAATACCGGTATATTGCGACACCCCAGGTATCAACTAAATCCATCTTTGCACTGCAGAGCAAACACAGAAGCTGCATCTGAAGTGGATTTAGATCATTTACACAGACTGAGCTATGAATGAGTTTAACCTGCTGTTACAAATGCAGAAATAATGTTTTAAACATAAAATGTTAAAAATTATTTAAAAAATATAAAGATGATTTAAGGGCTCTATCATACACCCAGCGCAATGCGACGGCAGGCGCCACGCAAGTGTTTTCTGCTAGTTTCAGCCCGACGCAGTTCTCATGTTCACGTCCAGTTGTTTAAATAGCAAATGCACTGGCGCATCTGTTCACCCATGGGCGTCTGGTCTGAACACCAGGAGTTCAGGAGCATTGCTGGAGCGTTGCTATTGTGAGGAACTGAAAACGACTGCGACTGACCAACACAAACCTGCTCTAAAGTCAATAGTGCAGTATTTTTTGTGTTATTTAAAGGGCGTGTTAGTAATATGAGCCTATAGGCGGTGCACAACACGCGTACACAGGGACACGCAGCAGCACACACACATGCCAAATATTAAAAATAAAAGGATTACATTGTAAAAGATTATTATTGTGTACATAAAGATAAAAATGCCTACATGTCATAATGGATAGTCATTGCATGTATCAGAATTACTTATTTGCAGTAATGCCGAATGAAATTGGCTACTTATTTAACCAATCGTGGCAATACTAATCATATATTTAAACTGACTCGTCAGGTTGAGGGTGTCTATATTCCGCCATGTCAATAGCGAATCCGCCATGGCGCAAGCACAACTGGCTTTTAAAGGGAAAGGGAGATGAGACTCTGATTGGTTTATTGCACTTTACGCTCAAAACACACCCATGACTCATTAAGAGACTCGGGACAACCCTTTTGGACCATGCTCCTGGTGTGCCGACCATTTTTTCCATCGTTAAACTAGCAAAAGTGGATTCGGACACGCCCTACATGCACCTGCGCAGTGCGCTTCACACCATGCGCTTAGATTGTTAAAATAGGGCCCTAAATGTGAAGTTAAAACCGCCAGTAGCGGGCAGCATTGAGTTTCAACCGATTCATTCAAACGGCTGATTCATTCAGGAACGAAGCATTTAATGAGTGAGTCATTGAATCATTCATTCAACCAATTCATTCATTCAGTAACGAAACGTTGCCTTGTGTTGCTCAGAGATGCAAAACAGTCCTGTGGTTTTGTTTGGAACTATTTTTGTTGGTGAAATAGAGCAAAAACAGGCAATACTGTGTCTAAAACGTCACTTAATATTAACTTATTGTTTTTTGTAACTGTTGTATAAAATCAATATCACATTTGTAATCATGTCGATATTTAAAGAAAAAACGGCACTCTTCATGTGACATTAACTATATTAAATGATAAATATAAAAGACATACAGAGGTATTTTTGCTCCCTTATAGTGAATATTGGGGACATTCTAAATTCATTTTAATAGAGTAAATCACGCAGTGAAAGTGTGCACTTTAAATGCACAAGCGCACTAGTCTAATCTACTAAACTACATCACATAGAGTGTTTTTGTGAGGGACATACTCAATATTGTCAGATCGTACATCATTAAAACAACAATCACAATCATATTATTGTAGCCGATATACACTATATTATATTAATACTATACTATACTATATTAACTGTAATGACATCCCATTCTTAATCCGTAGGGTTTAATCCAGAGTTGGCCCACCCTCTGCATCTATAACAGCTTCAACTCTTCTGGGAAGGCTTTCCACAAGGTTTAGGAGTGTGTTTATGGGAATTTTTGACCATTCTTCTAGAAGTGCATTTGTAAGGTCAGGCACTGATGTTGGACGAGAAGGTCTGGCTCACAGTCTCCGCTCTAATTCATCCCAAAGGTGTTCTATCGGGATGAGGTCAGGACTCTGTGCAGGCCAGTCAAGTTCCTCCACACCAAACTCGCTCATCCATGTCTTTATGGACTGACGCTTTGTGCACTGGTACACAGTCATGTTGGGACAGGAAGGGGCCATCCCCAAACTGTTCCCATAAAGTTGTCCAAAATGTCTTGGTATGCTGAAAGCATTAAGAGCTCCTTTCACTGGAACTAAGGGGCCAAGCCCAACCCCTGAAAAACAACCCCACCCCATAATTCCCCCTCCACCAAACTTTACACTTGGCACAATGCAGTCAGGCAAGTCCTGTTCTCCTAGCAACCGCCAAACCCAGACTCGTCCATGGGATTGCCAGACAGAGAAGCGTGATTGGTCACTCCAGAGAACACATCTCCACTGCTCTAGAGTCCAGTGGTGGCGTGCTTTACCCCACTGCATCCCACGCTTTGCATTGCACTTGGTGATGTAAGGCTTGGAGGAGCTGCTCGGCCATGGAAACCCATTCCATGAAGCTCTCTACGCACTGTTCTTGAGCTCATCTGAAGGCCACATGAAGTTTGGAGGTCTGTAGCTATTGACTCTGCAGAAAGTTGGTGACTTCTGCGCACTGTGACCCTCAGCATGCGCTGACCCCGCTCTGTGATTTTACGTGGCCTAACACTTCATGGCTGAGTTACTGTTGTTCCCAATTGCTTCCACTTTGTTATAATACCACTAACAGTCGACCGTGAAATATTTAGTAGTGAGGAAATTTCACTAATGGCAATTACTATCACGGTACCACGCTTGAGTTCACTGAGCTCCTGAGAGCGACCCATTCTTTCACAAATGTTTGTAGAAGCGTCTGCATGCCTAGTGCTTGATTTATACACCTGTGGCCATGAAGGGATTGAACACCTGAATTCAATGATTTGGAGGGGTGTCCCAATACTTTTGGCCATATAGTGTATATTGCACACCCTTAATTGCCAGAGCAGGTCGCATACTACGTTCGTCCCATCACTGATTTGTTTGCAAATATGAAAATAAGAAGGATAACCCAGGGTTTAGAAATGTTCAATGTGAAACGTCACCATAAGAATAAATACCCAGAATTATAAGCAGTTTACGGGGTTTAGAATGAACCAGGGTTAACTATTTCTAGTATGAAAAGCCTCAACTCAGGTGTGAATGTTAGCAGATCTTCAAGCAAGTATTTGTTGTGTTTCAGGTAGTGATGAAGATCATCAAGCATTACCAGGAGGAAGGTCAGGGCAGTGAGGTTGTGCAGGGGGTTCTGCTGGGGCTGGTGGTGGAGGACAGGCTGGAGATCACCAACTGCTTCCCTTTCCCTCAACACACGGAGGACGATGCTGACTTTGATGAAGGTAAGGGACTAAACTTGTGCTCAGTACCTTGTGACACTGACAGAATTTTGTTGGAGGTAAAATTTTATCGCAACGGTCATTAATCAGCTGCCGGTGAACATGTCATTTTAGCCTAGGATCAGAGGATCTTTTAGCATTTTCATAATTAGTCTCAGACGACCAAATCGTGGCTAAAATCGCACCGTGTGAACCTGGCTTTAATCGTATGTTAGCACTATTCAGACAGGATTTATTTTCTAAATGACATTTGAGTTGCAATTATTAAAGTAAGACTTCTGCCATCATTATCATTGTTTAGAATAGAATTTTGAATTTATTCATGGATCAAATGACGAGGTCAGATGCCAAAACCTCTAAGTCTGTCTGACTTGTTTTCTTTTAAATTGTAGCGGATTGATTGGGTTTTGGGGTGCCAACTTATAAATGTACTTTATACTTTATATAATCTTAACGTCAACCCTACATAGGATTCTGCTTGTCATTCTTTAACATATGAACCCTGTTGAGCGAAAGGCAATAAAATAACGGATAACAATAAACCAATTTTTTATTGCAGGGAGTGTTTTGTATTCATTTCTCCCGTAACACCAAAACACAATGTAGAAACACAAAAAAAACAATTTCAAATAACCAATTGACAACAAGAAAATAATTACAAAAATATATGTATACAAACTCCTTGTGAAATCAAGTCAAATAGATTATTCATATAAACGGCTGATCATATATAAAATCATGTAATAATTTAGGTGACAACTTCTAGTTTGTCACAAAATGAGCATTTTTTTTATCAGGCTCCTATGTTTAGGTTCAGTCATTTCACTTTAATGGCATTGAAAAGGTTATTAGTCAGTTATTGAAATGCCTTATTTTCAAAAATGTCACTTTAGTCAATTCATTGGTATTTAACTGAGTTTAACTGTCTTTTGCTGCAAAACCATGTCCATGTGTCCACCTCTTTGGACAAGACATAGAAAACTATATATATATATATATATATATATATATGTAGATGCCTCATTAGCAAATGTTTCTATGGGCTGCTATACGTTAGCCGTCCACCATTTTTGAACGGTCAAAGCTGGTCGTGAAAGCGCTTTATGAACATCCGAAAGCAAGTTGCCTGTGCTTCTGCAACCGTAGTTATACGCATGCATGTATGAATATCTATATCTGCAATAGACTGAAGAAGATGATTTTATCGGATTTAGTTTATCATTAATGGTAGATAATTCTGCATATGCAAAAAATATTGGTTAAAGATCTTATAAATATTATTGATCATCAGAGGACCCTAGACACATTGCTCAGCTTTTAATGAAAGCAGTGAACTCATAAACAAGTTAATTGGAAAGAAATCATCAACCTTCAAAATAAATAAATTATAAAAAATAGTAATAAAGTAGTAATGTGTTTAATAAACAGCAATATAGCCTATTTATTAAAACAGTGTTAAGTAATCACTATAAACTAGGTATCATTTGAAAGCTTACATTCTCAAAAATCATCCTGTTTTGCAATCAGACATTGCCTTACCCTGGAAACAGTACTGGACAGTTTGCTGTTTCTCAACATTTGACCAAATGTTACTGCATTATTTTATGATCAAATCCTTCTCTAACCTTGACAAAATAAATATGGGACATGAATGTATTAATTTGGTACGAATTATTATTATAATGGAGTATGGGGTGAAAGGCTGCGCAGTGTTGGATTCTCCACTTTTTTTCTGTCAATCCTGTCATTGCCACTGTAACAATGGACAAAACTTGATAACTGTCTTCTGATTGGTTTCTGTGGACTGGCAAAGGGAAGTGGCGTTTAGTGGTTTCTGCCAACACACCGGTATTTCTGAATGGGTTGACGCTGGGATTTAGTGGATTTGAAGCGAAAGTATTTGCTGAACGTATACTATGGGCGGAGAGCATTCGCTTAATATCATTGTTAATTTTTGACGGAGGTGGCATTTAGCGGCTTTTGCATCTGAACTCTTCAAATTTAGCTTCATATTGGTTCTTTCGCACCGGGTAGTCATAGGAACTCATTAGAGATCGACCGACAATCGGATATTTAAGCATTTTCCCATAATCTGGTATCGGTTTTGGAATATCAGATTCATAGATAAATGGCGCCACAAAATCAAAACAATAAATAAATATCGGTTGTGTATATCGGTTATCGGGCACACAAACATGCAAATAATTGGAATCGGTTATAAAATCAATATCTGTCGATCTCTAAAAATAGGGCCATTTTTCTGGTTGCATTCTCACTGCCAGTAGGAACTCTGAAGGGACATAAGGGACGCCGACCGACAGCAGTTAGTAAGTGGAGTGAGTATATGTAAACTGTGTTTACACGGCTTTTTAAAAATGCCGGGTGCCAGTGTTTCGTATGTGTTCTGCCAATCAGTGTACACTTACGTCACTGGTAGTTCCTGTTGTGCTGGGTTAGACCCGACTCTGATGTATAAGCTAATTTAGTTCCTCCAAAAGGCGTTCCTATTACTAAAATCCTGCTGTGCGAACACGCCAAAAAGTGGGTATTTCCGCCAATAGTTATAGGAACGATGAAAATGTTCCTACGGTGTGAAAGCCCCTATTATATCATAGTAATACCCACCAGAACTGATGCCACCTCTGAAATGAATATATTTTGGGCTCCCTGAAGAAGTGTTGAAATAATCATTGTTATAAGCGGCTTTGGGGAGAAAGCCAATGATTTATTGACATGGGTGTTGAGATGTGGTGCATTATGTGCAGATAAAGAATATACACAAATAAGTTTCCCTCGAATACTATTAATGTGTTCACTCACTGCTAGATCCTGTTATTTCAGTGCAGTGTATATCAGGCATAATGTAAGGCAGAACGATCAAGACTGTCAACAACTTTCTGATTTTATAAGCAGCCATTTGGTTAGAAACGCACATTTTGCACCTTCCTTCCTCTCGTTCTTTTTCTTTCATTGTATTTCTCACACACAGAAAATAGGTTGATGAATAACTAGATGTATAAACCATCAGGATTTGAACCCCGGACCTTTGTGTTCGTATCTGCTAATCTGCCATCATATTATCCAATTAGCCAAAGTGTTTGAATGTGGGCCATTTGTATCTGACTGCAGATTTTCGGGAGTTTGTAATATACAGTCATTTATAAATGGAAGATGATGCTATTATTCAATTGGTGTTTAACCAACTATAAAAGTATGATGTATTGTTTTATTTACTGTTGTTTAATGCAGTTATGCACACAAGATCGAAATTAAGCAACATTTATTTCAGTTACACCAGGGAAATTTCACTTTTATCACTCGTCCTTGCGTTTTGTCACATTAAACTCCTCTACAAATGTAAGCTTTTGTATTTTATCACGCCGCTGTGACTGGCCTGCCAGCCTCCGTTTACTACCTGCCAGCTTGTCAGTGGTCACTAAGGCAGAAAAACGTCAACGTCGATAGTCGCGCTAGTAAACGGCGGAGTAAATTGCTGTGTAATTCAACAGAAACCTGTATCGGAGTGAAGGTTTGGGGCTCAGCTTTTATAGGGCTTCTCCAGAGAGCGCTAGCCTCAACCTGGAGAGACGGAAGAATGATTTCAGCACAGAGCGAGAGACTGCGAGTTATTTATTCGGTTTTACGGCCTGCGAGATCATAGGTGTTGCCGTTGAGATGTGCCGTGCGTCATGGGAGGGAGAATGAGGCAGGGTTGCATTATTAAAAGTGTAATGGCCTGTAGAGGCTGTGAAATGGAGGCAGCAAAGGAACCAAAATTGACTACGGTGTTGTTTTGTGGGCCACCAAAATAGGACTGGGTGAAATGACTGTACATACCGCAATGGTAGAAAAAGATTCTGCTCATACCGTGAGATATCCATGCCGTGATTTATAGAAAATCTGACACAAAGCAAAAAATGAGAGTTAATCTCTTATGATGAATCTTGCCTTTTGGTTTGTCAATGAAGTTTAAAATGTGAAAATGTGTTTATTAAAGTATGTTAGTCACTAGAATAAAAATGTGCGTTACTACATGACTATGTAATATATTTATTATTATTATTATATATATATATAATTCTTCTAGTAACTTCTAATAATAATACTAAAACATTTTAGAGTTTAATCACTTAGTCACTAGATTTAAAAATGTAGTGCTACATGTAATCTAAAATATTATTATTATTATTATTAATACATTTTGGAGTTTATTAATTTAAGTGACTACTAGTATAAAAAGACAGTACTACATGAAGTATTAAATAATAATATAAATAATAACAAGAATATATTAATAGATATAGATATAGATAGAACAGGTAAAAACAATACACATTCCGCACTAACTAATAATAAATAAATAGGTTAAAAGTTACTATCAATAGTAATAAAGTGCACATTAACAAGATTCATTGTACAGTCTTATAGCAGCTGGTATAAATGATCTCCTGAATCGCTCAGTCCTACAGCACAGGGAGAGGAGCCGGTCACTACGGTCACTCCTCTGAGCCGACAGAGAGTCATGCAAGGGATGCCTGCTGTTGTTGAGGATGGCCTGCGTCATGCTCCTCATTCTCCTCTCCTCCAACCGAGTCCACGTCCCTCCCCATTACGACGCACATTTTGTGACCAATTTATCCAGTCGATTACTATCTCTGACAGTCAGACAGTTCCCCCAGCACACAACACCAAAAAATGTAGCACTGGCCACAAAAGATTGATAAAAAGGTACAGCATATCATTACAGCCATCAAATGATTTGAGTCTTCTGAGAAAGAAGAGTCTGCCCTGACTTTTTGTAAGCTGCATTAGCATGCACCGACCAGTCCAGTTTGTTGTCGAGATGGACACCCAGATAATAATACAGTACATAACAAAAATGTATTAATTGATTGTTTTATTTTTGATTGTTTTTTATTATTTATTTTTTGTTATTTAAAAAAAAAAAAAATTGAGCAACAATTGCTAGCTACTACTGAAATATTAAAATGTAAAATAATGGTTTTCTATTTTAATAAACTTTAAAATATAATTTCTGTGATGCAAAGCTGAATTTTCCGCAGCCGAAAAAAGGTTAAAAAAGAACAGCATTTATTTCAATTTATTCAAAATAGTCATAAGCATTTATTTCTATTTTGAATAAACTTTTTAAAACTTTTTATTCATCAAAGAATCCTGAAAAAGTATCCGGTTATAAAATAATATTAAGCAGCACAACTGTTTCCAACATTGATGATAAATCCTTATATTAGAGTGATTTCTGAAGGATCATGTGACACTGCAGTAATGATGCTGAAAATTCAGCTTTGATCACAGGATATAAATTATATTTTAAAGTATATTAAAATGGAAAACCATTATTTTAAATTGTAATAATATTTCACAATATTATTGTTTTTTCAGTATTTTTGATCAAATAAATGCAGGATTGATGAGCGTTTTCTTTCAAAAACATTAAAAATAGTAATGTTTGCAAACTTTTGACCGGTACTGTATATAAAACCGTTACTGGGAAATGAAATGATTTGTGCCATAATATAAGATTTTTTGGTCATAGCGTCTGCTCCTAAGTGTGCTGCAGACTTAAAAAGATAAAAAAATATATTTGAATAGTCCATTTTGAATGTGTTAGAAGGGACAACATGAGCATGTCTTACGATGCATTTATCAGGAAGAGTTGAGTTAGTACTAATTCTAAATGAGAAGTATTGAGCCTCAAGCGTAGTGCATCACATCTCCAAGTATACATTAACACAGTGACTGTGACACTGCCTGAGGTCTCCACGCTTCATTTATTCTCCGCCTCTGCTACAGGGTGTGTACATACGACAATGTGTGTTTGAGTGACCCTCTCCCACCCTTCCCATCACGGCGTGTTTTTTTTTCTCGTCTTTAGCCTGTAGGGCTGTGCCTGACAAATTATGGTGTCTAATGGATATTTAAACACCCTTCATATGCAGAGCAAGGAGCCTTGAACTGTACGGGCTGCAGAAAGGTGTAAATTCACTCTGTAATGAGCAGTCGGGACTCTTTTGCTTGTTTTTCCTGCAAGGCAATTGCTTTATTTATTACCAGACTTTTAAAAAGTGAGTTAGAGTCCTCCGCCTTTCTTTACCTCCTCCTTGTGAGTGTTTTTTCCATGGGCGTTTTCAATTTCGTCCATTTATGAAACCTGCCGATGACCTGAGGTGACTTCCATCACTTCACTCTATTTTTACCTGGTGTTTGACTGCCTCAAACAGAGCCGAAGTCTTTCAGGTGGTTGGATTGAGTCTTATCTGATGGAGGAGTGCAGGTTTGCTTTGGAGAGACTGAAACAGGAGGGTGGAACACCTAAAGAGCGCAATACAAACATTCACAGGCCGTCTCTGCACAGATAAGCTTTGTCTGTGACCTTCAGTTTTCAGAGTCAGAAACGGATCATAAAATGAACCAGCTCTGCATTTTTATTAAATCGGTGTTAATGCATATATATAAAAAAAATTTTTGTACATTTTTGTGAAGTATGCTTTCAGATTTCCCAATGTATATTTAACAATGCAACATCTAAATACCCCTCCAGATTGAACCTAAAGCTTAATATGCATCTTATCACAGCTTAATATGCATGCAGAAACTATATATTGTGAGTTTTAAGGCGGACTGTTTGGGAAACCTGTTCGAAAACAGTTATTATTTTTGCTGTTCTGCTTCTGTCAAGTTTTGTGGATAGAAATGGACATTTTGAGACATACAAATATGACATACCATCAACAGATTCAAGGCATGATTATTGCAGCACGTACCTTGAACTGGTCACAAACAGAAACCTTCATTTTATAATTTTAGACAGGATTATTCATGTTTTTCTTTTGTGTTAATTTTCAGCTTTGGTGTGTGTGTAAGTGTGTGTGTGAAAAGTTTGGATACTATTTTATGTTTTGCAAGAAGTCTCTTATGCTCATCAAGCCTGCATTTATTTAATCAAAAATATATTGTGAAATATAAAATTTTGTACTTTTTATTAATCAAAGAATCTTTAAAAAGAGTATCACATATCATCATATTAGAATGATTTCTGAAGGATCATGTGACACTGAAGCCCCATAAAGTGACAAAGCACCCCCACAAACAACAAACGCAGGTATAAAAAAGTAAATACTTCCTATTCTTCTGTCACTCTCTCAGTTACCATATACAGCTCACTCGCAATTAACCCGATAAAGAATATTAATGTAGCTATCCTAAACTTATTCAACTACAGACCTTCCTCAATATTAACGTAGCTGACCTACTTGATTGAAGTGCGCCTGAGCGACCGTTCGTTTCACCGTCAGAGAATGTGGAAGTTATCAGAACACGTTAGTGATGTGCGGATCGCGGTTATATCCGCTGCGGATAATCCGTGGGTCAAGTAATAAAAAATAACATTCCCAAAATTGTGGGTGGGTCCCGGTTGGATGAGAGACAAATCAATAATGTGTTGATTTTAATAAAAACACAGAACTCTCTTTTCACGGTAAAACGCAATGAAAGTACGTCACTCTTTTACTTTCATTTTCAGCTAATTTCAAGATCAAAACCGCAATGGGAGAGAGAGAGCGTTATTAGCACTGGTATAATTAGTCTTGCTAATGAAGTTAACAGCGTGTTGAGCTTCAGGATGCGACACTGAACATTTTTCAAATGAACAAGTTTCATTTGCGGCAGTTTGCACGTCAGCTTGCTGAAGAGATACAGCTAACGTTACTCATGAAGCGACCAGCATGAACGCGCATGCATCACCATCATTGTGATAAGTTTCATCCGAATCAGTCAATGTTTGCAGAAGTTATAACACACTTCCTGTTTCCCTTTTCTCGCCATAAATTTGTTGCTTCGCCACGGCCAAACCGTTGGAGATATCAAAAATCTGCTTGCAATTTAGCATCCTCAATGTCTTGACTTCATGCTGACCGAGTTTGGCGCTGATTGGGTCAATAGCTGTAGAATGTTTAATGGAACTTTATATAGCCTACTTGATATCGCCGAAATGTAGCCTATAGCTACCATTAACTTTTTTTTTTTCTCTCAAAGCTAAGCGTAACAAATAGCGTAACAAGCTGTAAGCTGTCAGCAAGTAATTACGCACGCTCGTGCTTTTTAGAGCTGCACGCTTTCATTGACTTGTTTTCATTGATGTGCTTTCATTGCATCTCACACAATCATATTTATAGCTCCTAACTTAATAAAAACAAGATGTGTTGCTATGATAAATAATTAGGCCTACCTCAAAATGTAGATCTGTATGTGCGATGTACTTTATCTGAATTAAATGCTCACGTCCCAGCAATTAGCATACTCCTCCGTGGGCCATATAGGTTGCCGACACTTGCTTTAAATTCATTACCAAAGAATAACTTTTTTTAAAAGCAGACACTTTTGTGTTACGATATCATCGTGCTTACAAGAATTTGAACAATTGTAATGTGACGATTGGGTGCGGATATGTAAATCAGAGAAAATCATAGATGCGGGTGGATGATTTTTTTAGGTGACGTTAGAGCTAATCTGCACATCTCTAGAACACATCTTTCTAATTAGTGATAAGAGAATGTAGCCTACAGTATGTTCAATGCCTTAAACGTAGCAAAGGTCTGTTTGTGATTAGCCTATTTATAACTACCTAAGTGGGCAGAATGTAGGCTATACTTTGCCAAGATATGTTCATATTTCCATTAAATATCAAACAGTTAAAATAGCCTGCGTTCGCCTAGCTTTTCCATGCAAACATTACATACGCTAACATTAGGCTACAAGCCTACAACTAACGTTAGACCATACACCTGATGTGGCACATCAGTTTGCTCTATTACATTACCTTTTAATAGTTTATTGTTGAACGCTGATGGATAAAATTGTCAACCGGAGCAACGGTTACTTCCCAGAGTTGACGACACGGGGGAAAATCCAATCAGCAGAAAGAACCGCATCACAACAGTAGGCTAAATCGCAACAAACAGATTTTTTTAATTTTTAATTTTCAGTTCATTTTGGAAATCATGAATTGGTTTCCTGTATTTGATGTAGGAGAGGAGGATGCATGTTAAACACATTAGTCAATGTGTCAAAGCAGGCTTTGGATCAGAGGAATTGCTCAAGCTTAACATTGGCATATTAGGCTACAAGCACATTCACGGCATAAAAACAGCATCGGGGTGAAATGTTTTTTTTTTTTTTTATTATCACCAGGCCTATAAATATTTATTGTGTAACCTACAAGTGGACAATGACACCATATATTGTGGCGGAGCAAGACGGCGCTGCGCCGCTGCTGAATACATTGTAGGGGAAACACTGCAGTTCAGTGCAACATGTCTCTCATATCGGCTACATAAAATTATAATGAGAACATTAGAGTTGTGTGTTCAGGACATGGCTTTTAATGGTGAGACTTTTGTTTTTGTAATCAGGCTCTCAGAAATTATATAAAAATTTGGATTCAGATTTATCGGCCAATATATCGGTTATCAACTTTCAAAAATAAAGAATTATCGGTAGCAGTATCGGCCAAAATGTTCATATCGGTGCATGCCTAATATAAACATACTCTAATAGTATTTTGATATTTACAGTACTGTTCAATACTGTATTTTTATTTTTTTTTAAAGAAAATGAATGTTTTTTTTTCCAGCAATGGTGCATTATATGTGATCAGAAGTGCCATTTATAATGTACCAAAATATTTCTATTTCAAATAAATGCTGTTCTTTTAAGCTTTCTATTCATCAAAGAACAATGTATCACAGTTTGCACCAAAATATGAACCGTTTTCAACACTGAAAATAATCATAAAGGTTTCTTAAGCATCAAATCCTCATATTAGAGTGATTTGTGAAGGATCATGTGACACTGAAGACTGGAATAGTGATGATAAATTCAGCTTTGATCACAGGAATAAATTACACTTTACTGTATATTCACATAGAAAACATTGCAATATTTCATAATATTACAGTTTTTACTGTATTTTTGCTCAAATAAATGCAGACTTGGTGAGCATAAGAGACTAACAAATTTTACTAATTCCAAACTTTTGAATGGTAGTATCATGTTAATCCAAGATGCATCAAATACTGTGGATTATTGTAATCCAAAAACATGAAAATATACTATGGTATTTTTTTTGAAGTGTTATGGCACTAAAATATTCGGGAAGTGTTGGGTAAATGATAAAAAAAAATGATTAGTGGTGTTTACTAAAGATTATTTCTAGATAAAGTCATCCTGCACCGAACTTTATGCACAAGTCACAACGGTCTTGCATTCATATAGTAGCATTACATAAGTTGCACTAATGTTATGGTGATGTGCATATCATTGCCTCAGGGTATTGTTTTTGTGTGTATGCTTTGACACAGCCATGATTTGATTTCACAGGCATGATTCTGTGGAAATTTGTAAACGTGAACAGACAACTAAAATGTTTGTAGTGTACAAATTTGTCTATCACTGGTTGAGTTGGTTTCTACGGCTTCAGCCTCTGCTGTTGAAGGCACACTAATTGTAATAAACTCCATTTAAACTGTTTTCTGCACTAATTTCAGCCTCTCAATCATGTTTGGTGTAAATTTCTAATCTCCCTGTCTGTACTCAGTCACTGTGTTTGGGTCTCCAGTGAGTCCAGTCCCACTTTTTTAACCCTTTGATGATATTCAGTTTGTATTTTAAAGAGGACCTATGATTATTTTTTTCCCATGTTCATCTTTCTTCAGTGTGTAATGTTGCTGTATGAAGGGAGTTCTTCTCTCCCTGAAACGCCTCCATTGTAGTCTTGAGTTTTCTTCTGGGAATGAACACATCACAATATTCCTCATTTAAATAATTCATACGCAGAATAAAGGGGCGGGGCCTGGTTGAGTTAGTTAGTAGTGTGTTGAAACTGCCGGTTATGGTAAGGGGCGGGACATTTGCCAAACACCAATCACAACACACTGCTCCAGCCGACCAATCAGAGCACAGTGTGCTTTTCAGAAGGAGGGGCTTCATAGAGACCGGAACTAAACAGAGCGTTACTGACAGACTGGGAAGAGAGGAGCCGCAGCAATGGAGGATATGGGGAAAATAACCAACATTCAAGTAGAGCTAAAAAACAACATCAAAACTTTGTAAAAGCAAACAGCAATTGTAGCCAATTAGATGCAAGGTAAAATAAAATCCTGTAAAAATCTTAAGGCGTCTTTTGCACGACTAAATGAACACAAGCAAGAATGATATTTAATTGGTGTCATATATGCACCAATATAACAGTACATAATAGACAGTTATTTTAGAAGCTATCTAGTATAATGTGTCTTTGCGTGTTGGTCAGCTTTAATTACATTAACACTTACTGTATATTTAAATGCTTATTGCTGTGTCTCAGTTTAATAGGACATTATTTCTCAGTTTTGGACCTGATGCTGCACATTTTGTGTGTCACTCTTATTTGGAACGCCTGATTCAAGTCACGGAGCATCTGCTAATGGGTTAATCAGTAGAATCAGGTTTGTTTGAGAAGCGAGACATTAAAAATATGCCGTCTTGGGGTCCCACAGTCAGTCTGTGACCTGAACACACAGCGCTTTAGTATGAAAGTAACTCGGCAGACAGGCTTTCGAGGCACTATAAAGTCATGTGTAATGATCTAGAACAAATTCAACTGAGCTTTACACCGTGTCCTAACCAGCCGCGACATGATGCGTTACTAGCGTCAAGTAATTTGTCAGTCCACGCTGAAAGTGAAAATGCTGTGTGACACAGGACAATTACAGCCATTTGGAACATATTGGCTGGTTAGAACAAAAACTTGCAAGGTTTTCTTGCATGTGTGTGTATAAAAATGGCATCTTATGAATTATTTGTGTAATTGCTTTATATATTATCATTATTATTATTATTATACAAGTATTTTATAAATATACACTAGGCTTATTTTAATATTTTTGAAGCCTCTTATGCTCATCAAGTCTGCATTTTTTCCCACTTTGAAACAACTGTTTTCTATGTGAATATATAGTAAAGTGTAATTTATTCCTGTGATCAAAGCTGAATTTATCATCATTACTCCAGTCTTCAGTGTCACATGATCCTTCACAAATCATTCTAATATATGCTGATTCATATGACATTTTTTCCTGGATATTAGATTAATAGAAAGCTAAAAACGGCATTTATTTGAAAAAATACTATATAAAAGTGTTTAGTTTCAATTTTGATCAATTTTGCATCACTAGATGCCAATGCTTCCTTAATCTTACTGAACCCGAACGTTTAAACTAGTAACTTATAGTGAATGTTTTTAACTTGTTGAAACATATTTATATAAAAATAATAATTGGATGCAGCCATAACAACCTCCTACCTGTGTATACTATCTTAGAAAGCAACATTTTTTTCAGTTTTCTAGCTTGTGAGAGTCAGCATTTGTTTCACCAGAAGGTGGCAGTATGGGACCTATCAAAAAATGCCTGTGTGTGTGAGCTCAGTGACTCCAACTGGGTGGGGGATTTATCTGATAAATGCATAAATAAAACTGTGTATGACTTAAAGATTGCAGCTCTGTGCTGTCTGAGGTAATCCGCAGCCCATATTTCCTGGCAGAAAAATTGAGTATTCATTGTGGAAATGATCTTGTAGATTAACTCGGTTTCAGGCAGAGGTGCACTGAGAATGGATTATCCATTTAGGCTGTTTGTAAGTTTGTATTTTGTACATGAACGGAGTATTATGACTTCACCTCCGTGGCAGGAGTGATATATTTTTAAGTTGATTTCAGGCTTGTGACAGGGGAAGGGAGGAGAGGTGTGTGCCACAGTTAACAGCATGCGGACGAAGAAAAATGAAGGCTTTCAGGGATGTCGTCAGTCAAGCGACGTGCCCGGCATCCTAATGTGCTTGGGGTGTGATTTTTATTTTCCCTCTTCATTTTCGTGAATTTGATGTTATATAACTGCAGACCCTGCTGAAAGCAATCTTAAACCAGTGTAAGCTGGTTTTCTCCTGTCTGATTGCTGGTCTAAAGAGGTTTTGGGGGATTTTCAGCTGGTCAGGTTGCAGGGTTAGGATTTTTTGGTGTGTAGACATGCCAAGAAGTGACTGAAAGGATGAGAATATGATGGACTACTGATATGATGCCTGTATGTGCCTCTCTTGTACCATTGATTATTTATTAAATGCTGTGATGTATTAATCAGGTTGGTCTAAGCCTGTCTGGCACACAGACATTAGTAGTTAAACATGGGAAAAGACATGCCAGAACAGTCTAAATCTTAACCTGCATCATCAACCACCTGCCCGATCACATCGCCAAGCACATGAATTGCAGTCTTCAATATTTTATTTGTCCACATTTGAAGAATTAACCACAATTAGGCGTATTTGCTTGATATCCAAAATTGTTAATCCTATTTTTGGACTGTTTTTTTGGCAAGCTGGATTCGTCTCTTGTGGCTGCTTAGCAAGTAGGGATATGGAGAACTACATATTTCCAAAATCAACCACTCGATTAATTGGTCTTAAGCGAGACCTGTGTAATTAGACCGCTTTTGGGTTACGTTTTTGAGGGGTTGTTATATATACATATATACACCGATCAGGCGTAACATATATTGTGTTAGGCCGCCTTTTGCTGCCAAAACAGCCCTGACCCATCAAGGCATGGACTTCTTTGACTAGACCCCTGTAGGTGTATTGCGGTATTTGGCACCAAGATGTTAGCAGCAGATCCTTTAAGTCCTGTAAGATGCGAGGTGGGGCCTCCATGGATCGGACTTGTTTGTTCAGCACATCCCACAGATGCTCGATTGGACTGAGGTCTGGGGAATTTGGAGGCCAAGTCAACACCTCAGACTCGTTGTTGTGCTCCTCAAACCATTCCTGAACCATTTTTGCTAGCCTTCGCTCCCCACGTGCATCAATGAGCCTTGGCCGCCCATGACCCTGCTGGAAACACCCCACAAGAGCTGCAGTTTTGGAGATGCTCTGACCCAGTCGTCTAGCCATCACAATTTGGCCCTTGTCAAACTCGCTCAAATCCTTACGCTTGCTCATTTTTCCTGCTTCTAACACATCAACTTTAAGGACAAAATGTTCACTTGCTGCCTAATATATCCCACCCACTAACAGGAGCAGTGATGAAGAGATAATCAGCGTTATTTACTTCTCCTGTCAGTGGTGGTAATGCCTTTTAAAAAGAGGTAGACAGCATGAAATGGAACAGAACACTTTTTTGAAAATCCCGGACGAGCCCCCAATTTCATGTTGCATCATGTTTCATCATTGACTTAATTTGGGACTCCTGATTCAGGAGCTGACTGGGCCAAAATAAACAAAGTTTCCTTTTATTTTTTTAAACTTCTTTCCTAAACCCTAACCCAACAAAGACAATACAATAAAAATACAATATACAAACCTTACTTCCTAACCAAAAACCGAGATCGAAAAGTTTACCATAAACAAAAGTGGCGCCAGACTCCTTACTCTCCCAAAATCAGCATCAGAAAACAGGCAAATGGGTCAAATATACCAACAAAGTTCCTCAGATATAAACGATATTCAATTCAAACAAACAAGCAATACTCGCATTCTCTAATACTCTTAACACACACAAACTCTTCAATATACAAACAAAACTCTCTGCTCAAAACACAAGATCTCTCCCTGTAGAGGAAGTGATGATGTGCTTTTTAAAGTACTGTGCACCAATCAGGACTTAGCATCAATCAGCCTGCAGGAACCAATCAGATGATAGACACACACAGACAACAAAACATCAGAAATATAACAAAACAAACCATAGGGTTGTAACAGATGCTTTAAGATGCAACATCTTAGAGTGGGTTTTACCATGCAAACTGTCCCAAAGCTAAAGCTCACTAATAAAAACAAAAAAAAAGTCTAGATTAACCAATAACTAATCACTAGTGATGGGGAGTCGACTCCAAAAGAGTCAATTCCTCGACTCTGAATAGCCCCAGAGTCGGGCTCGTCTTCAGCACAGGAATTGACTCTGTGTCGACTCCTTAGTTGTTTACTAATTCTCTAATCCCTATATAGTTCATGGCAGTTGAGTGCACTAAATAAGCAAGGAGAGAATGAAATGAAGCGAGGAAATCGGACACTGACGTAGTACACCGCGTCAGAGAGCTGTCGCAGAAACTGTCACACTTATTTATCCTACATGTACTGTAGCTCACTTTAGAAATAGATAACAGTCATAGTGACTTTAGTTTGTAACTATACATAGGCGTCCTCCATGCTAGCTTTAGTTTAATTGATGCTATATAATGCAGTGAATATAGATTTGGTTTTCCATGGTTAACCTTGTGTTCATAATCATTAAACCATAAATCATAAACTCACATCAAGAATAAACACATCAATAAGTGTGCATTATTGTATGTATTTTAGTATTTGTCTTTAACCTTTTAAGACAATGATCATGTGCGTTTAGCGCTATCACTCGACAACAGCTGTTTTTCCTCTGTAAAATTAGGTATCGGCAACAGCTAGGTAGCAACGTTGATAGCCACTCATCAAGTCATCGCTAAATTGGACTAATTTAGACGGTCACGCTAAGTGCGCTGTTTTAATAAGGGGATTTCAAGGCTTCATGTCAAGGGAAAATAAATTAAGTGTGTAACAACTGCAATTGTGTCTTATTTCTTACCCTGTTTTGATGTAAAGTAAATGGAGTCGAGGAGTCGATTCCATACACTCCTACAGTGGGAGTCGGGAATCTGGAATCGAACACCCCTGCTAATCACTAATCAACTTGTCACTTGTTGGATGGCAACTCATCCCTATTAGCAACTGTGGGGTTCAAACTCAGATCTCCATGTAAGATGCCAAGCCTCATCTTCACACTTTTAATTGGATATAGTTTTTGTTCCTGATAAACTGGAAACAAATTTAGAAGTACTTTTTCCATTATATGTGCCATTCTGCAGAATTGGTACAGAAAGAAGTCAAGAGATGGAATCATTGTGAATTTTTTTTATTTTTCCACAAATTTTGTATTTATGCAAATTGTATTATATCCAAGGTACACATTTCTAGTAATTAATATTATTATTAGTAATTCTCATATTGTATTTTCAAATTTGTCACTACTGAAACACAATAATATATAATTTAAGATTTTGTTTACATCTACCTTGTAAATATATAAAGATAACAATTACAAATTTAACAATATTTCAAGTGTAATTTATAAGATTCGTTGTATTTTGAATCGAATTTTTCTTTGTAAAAGGCATTTCAAAGTTAAGGATTCATTAGTTTGAATATACATTGAACCAAACACTATCATAACATCTTGATAATTCAATATAATTTATTTTCATGCCTTTATTTTCATGCCTGCACATTTTTGGTTTTGGTAGGGACTACATCACATTACAGAATTTTAACTCGCATACTAAAACGCTACTAAAACATACTAAAATACTAATGATTGTCATAACTGTACTAAAATTGTTTATTCCCCCCAAATAAAGGATTATGTGTTCCCTTTTGTCACTACCAAAACAATGTCACAATCGAAACTTCACCACATTATGGTCGTGACTGTTTTGGTTGTGACAATTTTAGATACTTTTGAGCATAAGTTAAAGATGCTAATTAGCAAGCACAGTTCTGAACAGTTGTACACACACAACTTTTTTATCGAATAACACCAAAAAAATGAGCTTAATTGCAGAAAAAAGGTGTTTGGTAGTGACGTTCCTTAAAGTTACACACAGATTTTCAGACTTTTGAACACATTTACCTCAAAATAAACATAAACATAGACATAGAAGCTGGAATGGCGATTAAAAAACAAAAACTTTTTTGGTGAAAAGGATGAAAGAGGAAGGGAGGAGATGGCTGGATGACAGGATTTAGTTTGAATAAGAAATGAATGTATGAAATCCAAACTTTATAATAAATATATATAAGCTGTGACGTAGTTAATCTGGTTTATTAATTTTTTTTGGCTACAATGCAACCCGAATAAGTTGGCAAAACCCCCCCCCCCCAAAAAAAATTGAGGCAATCAGTTACATCAAATTTTTTAAGTTAAGAAATTTAAAGTTTACGTAAGCAGAACTTGCAGATTTTACACTACTAAACCTCCCATTTAAAATTAATCTTGCACAAAAAAAACATTTTATAACACTTAATTTTAGGACTTTTGAGTGTCATGGCAAAGCATGCTGGGAAATAGAAATCCAGCCCAGTTTCAGTTAAATTTAATTTTGTATAAATTAAAAGAAACAAGTTAATAAAACTCAAAACAATGAAGCAATTAATTTTGTGATCTCAAAAGAAAAATAAAGTTCTAAATACTCATAAAAGTTCATTTGATTGAACTAATGTGTTTAATTTGAGTTGGCTCTGCTCAAACCAATTAATGATTTTGAGCGTTAGGGTTTACAGTGTAGTAGAAGTTCTGAATGGCCGGTAACTGAAAAATTTTGTAGCCAAGTTGGAATCTAATTTCTTGCATTGACCTTTATCTCAGTTTTTTTTCCCCTTTCACCATGTCCATTGAGGGCTCTGTAGTTTTATTGTATTTTTGATTTTTAAAAAAATGGTGAGCAGACTTATTTCAAAAAGCATTTATGAATCTTACTGACCCTAAACTTTAGAACAATAGTGTGTGCTAAATAAATGCTTAACATTTTTGTTTCATTGATGGAATGGTCCATGTTTTCCTCATGTGTCCTTTTTTTGTCTTCAACCAGCCCTTCTTCTCTAAAACCGCTTCATAACTAGCTGAACTAGAGAAAACATCTCTTACATATCGGTCTTCTAGTGTACACAAACCCTGCGTCGGATCCCTTCCTGTTGAGTTGACATCCCAAATGCACACACCGCTCCAAGACCACGCGCTCACTTGTCTCAAAACGGGAGAGGTTAAGTGTCGCTTGCGGGGACGGTAAGCAGTGTTGTGAAGTTTACAGCACGGCCTAATGAGTTTTTGCTCATCAGAGCGAGATCATGCGGCCCTGTCGAGGGCGGAGCGCGGCCCGGGGCGAGGATTAGAGCCGCGGTTAATCTCCGGTTCGATCAGATCCGGCGAGTGCCGCTTCAATGCCCCCCTGGGCACCCACGCTTGCTCTCGCCCAGAAGTATTTGCTGTGAAATGCATTGCTCCGCAGCTTGCTTCCACCATAGCAAACCCTTATTTTTCATTTTCCCCCTCCAGCAACTTCCCTCCGTTTTTCTCCCGCACTGTTTTCTCTGTCTATCCTGGAGGGATGGTTGTAGGTCGGTAATAAGTGATTGGAAGGCCTCGCGAGCCGGGCTGCATCTCACCCCGAGGCGAACCTACTTCAGGTCAGGGTTAGTGTAAAGCATGTGTCTGTTTGTGGCAGATGTTTTGGTATGTTTGTCCGCTAATGGCATCCATTTCCATCTTTCCATTTACAAATTTCACCCCAAGACATTTCGATACTCCCATTAGCATATTTTAGCCTGTGTTATTGTGCATCACTCACTGAGTGCTTACGTCCTGTGATTTGTTTTCATTAGGCGGTCAGCATCACAGAAATGACTCCTTGTGGGCTCGGGATATCAGATTAGACGCGGCGCCTGCAGCCCCTTCGCTTTGGACGACATGTTAGTTTGTTTCGCGCAGTTTGTAGCGCTCGTCAGCCGTTCCCAATTCATGCACAAGTGTTATTCACGTAGCGCATAAATTGATGTCTCACCTTTTGCATTTGCATGCTTTCGCTGAGAGTAAGGAGATGTCTGGGCCAAGGTGTTTGGCAGGCTTGGGATTTGAGCGCTTCAATGGGTGCGCATGTCTGTGTCAGGAGATAAAGTTATCTGTGTCGGGCACACACTGGGCCATCTCCATCCCTCACGCAGACTCCTGAGAGGAGAGCGACGCTGGAACACTGTGTCACAAAGTGGAGGTGGTGTGGTTCGGGATACTAAAAGGGTTTGTTTCGCGCAGCAGCAACAAAGTGGATGAAAACGCTAATGCCGCTAATGACTCGCTTCTCGCCCGACACCACCTCCTCATCCTACTCCTCCGCATCCTCCGCTCCGTGCAGCTTGTAGGCACAGCAACCGAGACAAAGGTGAGTGCCAGCAGGAGAATCAGGGACAAGGGGCGACTGTGCGAGTTGGGGATAATAGGAGTGACGCAGTGACGCCCCGTTCATTGGTTTCAAGTTGAAAAGTCATTTTAAAAGATTGAATCAATTTAGCTGCTTCCTGAGACCTGCTCCATCATTTTGAGTCATTTTGCCCCTTATTATACGCTGAATGAAAGTCTCTGACTTTGTCAAGATGTAATATTTTAAATAGTGCCTGCCACTATTTCTTTTCTGAAAGAAATCAATTATTTTATTCCACAAGGATGCATTGATTAGAAGTAACACTATAAAGACACTGATAATGTTACAACATATTTCTATTTAAAATATGTTTGTTGGAACTTTCTATTCATTTAAGAAACCTAATCACACAAATATGAAGCAGCACAACTGTTTTCAACATTGATCATGTTTGTTGAGCAGCAAATCCTCATATCAGAGTGATTTCTGAAGGGTCATGTGACACTGAAGACTGGAGTAATGATGATAAATTCAGCTTTGATCACAGGAATAAATTACACTTTACTATATATTCACATAGAAAACAGGTATTTTAAAATGTAATAATATTTCACTCTTTTTACTGTATTTACTAAATTTTTGATCAATTAAGTGCAGCCTTGGTGAACAAAAGAAAGTTCTTTTAAAAGCATAAAAAAACAACTTACTGACTCCAAACTTTTGAACGATAGTGTGTATGTTTTTTTTGACACAATTATTTATTTTTATTCAATCATCACTAACAGATTATAGTTAAAAATATTGTGTATTTATAGTACAGTTCATATATTTAATAATATATTTACAATTTTAGCAATATATTGTAATTTATCCCCTAACTAACTAACAAGCTGCTATGGAAGCTTGTTTCCACCATGGAATAAAACCATTTAAAAGATAATTGCAACTTTTTCATCTCACATTTACAAGTGTACATCTCACAAGAAAGACTTTTTTTCTCAGAATTATGATTTTTATTTTCTCGCAATTGCAAATTTATATCTCGCTGACTTTTCTCAGAATTTTGAGATATAAACACGCATTTGGGAGTTATAAAGTGCAATTCTAAGGAAAAGTTTTATTCCTAAGCGTAGCAAGTTTATATCTTACAATTCTGACTTTATAACTCGCAATTGTGAGTTTATATCACGCAATTCTGGGACAAAAAGTCAGAATTGTGAGATGTTGCAAGAAAAATGTCAATTCCATTAGCGAAATTGTATTTTGTGAGCAGAAATTTTGCTTTCAAACGGCTTCTTGCAACTTTCAACTAAAAATGGCAGTGCACATCAGAAATGCAGCAACTAAATATTTAACAGCTATAGATCTGGTGATTGAGCATCTGGTGATGTTTAGCATATGTATGAGGACATTATCATATTGAAACATTGTCACATGGTGCACCTAAAACAGCCTCATGTTCTTTGGTTGTTATATGATCATGTAGAGCAAATCATTGGATGAAATGACTTCTGTGTGACATTGATGGTTCAAAGGCTTTTTTCCAAAGGTAAACCCATTTGCTTTTGAGAAATGGAGGTGAAAGAAGATACAAGCTTTTCCCTTCCTTTTAGAGTGCTCCTCACCGCAGGTTATGCTCAACCAAAGGGCAAGGTTGCGTTGGCCTTTGGTAAAAGTGGTTTACATGAATCTTTTGCTTTTTTGAGACTTTTGTGCAAGTATTCGAGGTACTTTTTTTTAATAATGTATGCCTGTCGGTGAGCTTTGACTTTGGATACCCCAAATATTTGGGCATCTTTGGAACTTGGATGCCATGTTACTTTAGAAATCAGACCCATACATGGACAATTAAACTGACCATTTGTAGAAAAATGAACAGGAGAAAATGGCAATGCTCAGTATGGTTGTAGGATACAAAGTCCTGTCTCAGCTAAATGAGCCAATACATTTTCACCATCACATGGCTTTTGCATTCACATTTGTAGGACAAAACTGAAAAATACTTATATTTTTATCCTTATTTGTCCTAAAGAAGCAATAACCATTCTTGTCAGATCTTTTAAGTTTGAACTTAATTCATTCTGATTGTTTGTTATCGAAGTGGTCTTCAGGTAGATAGAAGTTATACAATTAATAGCCTAGCTATTCAGAGAAAATGCATGAATTTGTGACCCTAAAATTTAAAAACTTTTTAATAATGAATAAGAGTTTGATGGCTGTAACTGAAGCTTCAGTACTAGTAATGGGCCGTATGCTATTCTGCCAGGGGTTCGTTTGTGGAAAATGGGGATTTGCAGGACTGTCAAGACATTTTAGAGTTGAAGCCGCCAGAGCAGATGCTTCAGCAGATGGAGTGTACAAACACTAGTCCATTTTTGGGTTGCTTTGTGGATCTAGGGCTCAATGTATTATGGTCTGTATGTAGAGAATTAACGGGGACTTGGTGCAAAAAGGCCACCAAAATTAATAAAAATGCTTCCAAAAACCAAAATATGGTGCAAAAAAAGTCTCAGTATAAGTTCTTGTGCAGTTTTCCCGAATATCAACACATTTGCAAATGTGATTTATTGCTTTTATTCAACAATTCAATAAACAATAAGTTAATAGGCTATTAGGTGACTTGCATTTTAGACTCAGTATTGTCTGTTTGTCCTCTATTTAGACAACGATAATAGTTCCAAACAGTAGAGCCATTGCTCGTCTCCGAGCAACACAATTTCAGTTTCGTTACTATTGAATGACTCATTGATTCAATGACTCGTTCAGACGATGATTTGCGGAGCTGAGGGACTGAGGATTGAATGCTGTTTTTGTTTTCGGTCGTGATTGTAGCAATAGATCTGGTTAAAGAGATAGAATGCCTTTATAAATGGACTATTAAGAGCAAAATATGAGATAACGTTGTAAATATAGTAATTGCAGTCGCATTGCATTCAATGTTTCTGATCTTTTCATCCCACTTGGTTGGGGGGGCTCCGACTGTTTCTTTGAAACGAGCCTCCAATTTACAAAGACCGCCTCTGTGTCTGACGCACAACGATGGCCGGTCAACCTTCGGTTTGGTGTGTCAGGCCCTTTAAGAATATTTGAGGTTTTTTGTAGGTCCTAAGCTGTCCAAGACTTTATTCAAGCCTTTAATAGCTTGTTCTGGGAACTTTTTAGTGATTCCTGGCAATAACACACCCTGTTTTTGGGGCACCCTTGCGTCTACCCAACCCTAGTTTGTGTTCTCCAAGGGTTCTTACTGACTTTGTTGGTCTTGTCTTGTTGGCTGTGCTTGACGTGAGTTGGCTGACTTGAAGGGCGCAAAGTTCTCCAAAGAACCGGGCTTATCGCCACAGGGGCCGCTCCCTGCCTTCCTCACCACAGGCTGTTCGCTAGCACTGGAACACTGTGTGCTGTGTGTGTGTTTCACCGTCTTATTTTTGTGGGACCCCTTGTGTCATAAAATAGGGTGTTTTTCTCGCTGCCTGACAGAAAGCGGCAACTAAGTGATGGATATGAGCTTCTCGCTGAGGCTCGCTTTGGTCGCGCTCGGCAAGACATCAGCACCAGGTTATCTCTTTAACATCGGGGAATCAGACTCACTTCATACGTCTCTCTTACAGCCTGGATCTCTCCAGTTCCTATTTTAGTTTGACGTCCTGCCCACCCCCTGGAAATGTGCTCTTTGTATTCATGTTTCAGTTTTGAATAACTGTTATGCCATTTTCAAGAAGCGTTTATATTTAATGAATCTGTGGCATGACAATTAAAAAATAAATTTAAAAAATATATTTTCTCTATACCTTGAATACATCGTAGTGTACACATCTTAAACATATTTTTCAAGGTACAGTAAATGTTTTTTTTTTTAAATAAATATCATAAATATGGGGAATAACACCATATGACATTTTACATCCTGATTTAACCTTGCCTTGTTATAAAAAAAGTAACATTATTTGATATTTTAAGCAACTTTTAGTTGTAATATGTTTTATGCACGGTGCATTGACCATATGACTGATTTGGCAAACAAACATTTTCAAATTATTTAGCAGTGGAGAAATGTTGCTAAAATTATTATTATTATTTTTTTACATTATTACAAAAGATTCTTTTGTTTGCACAAAAATATGAAGCAGCACGGCTGATTTCATCATTGATAATGATCATAAATGTTTCTTGAGCATCAAATCCTCATATTAGAGTGATTTCTGAAGGATCATGTGACACTGAAGACTGGAGTAATGATGATAAATTCAGCTTTGATCACAGGAATAAATTACACTTTACTATATATTCACATAGAGAACAGCTGATTTAAATTTTAAAAATATTTCTCTGTTTTTAATCTATTTTTGATCAAATAAAAGCAGCCTTTGGTGAGCCGAAGAGACTTCTTATAAAAACATTTTTTTTTTTTTCATTTATCAATTTTAAAATTACATTTTACCAACCCCAAACTATTGCACGGAATTGCATTTTTAATATATTTTTAATAAATTAATGGATAGGGACATTCAATATAAACATTCTAGCCTTCCTACTCATCCTTCCTACTCACTCATGCTTTTTATCTATAGCTGTCATATGCATATTTTTGCTGCATTTCTGCAAAAAGTTTTGACATATGCATCTGTTGTTCAGTGTTTTTTTTATTTTTTTTTTATTATTATTTGTAATTTATTTAATCTGAGTGTCTATTTACACTAAGTGCCTTGTTGGCAGAGGCTACTTATATTAACGGAGTGTCTATTTACACCAAGTGCAAATAGAGTGCCTTGTTGGCAAGTGCTATTCACACTAGCTCCGCCTAACAATGCCTGGTTGGGACAAACAAGAATAAAAAAAATGTATTTCAACATCTTCAGTGGTGTAGTCAGTAAAGCATAAGGCTTAAGGATCTTGGTTTTAACGCGATTGAACCGGGTTCGAATCCGCCTTTTGCCGAGCTCGCTCTTCTCCCTTTTCCCATCACATATCACATCGGAAAGGCATTTACTTTAAATAAGCATTAAGAAAATGTTCTAAAAATGTAAATAAAGTGCCTAACGAAATGTTTAATAATAATAAAAGCATGTATTGGGCAGGGTTGGGATGTAGGGAGGGCTTTTATTGTCCCATTAAGGCAGCATCCATTTAATAATTTTAATAAATATAATCATTTACACTCTTTTATTATTGCATCCTGTTAATGTACAACAATACTGAGGTGCAAATAGTATGCATCTGCCAAATTAAAGTATAGCATCTAATTACTATTTACACATATTGCACTTTGCACATTTTCACTTAGTAAATAGCATCTACAGCTATTTTCACTTAATAGAATCTAGTTGCTATCTAAACTTGGTGTAAATAGCATCTATTGCTAAGAAAGTATGTTATTTTCGCTGCCTTATATTAGTAGTGTAGAGGTAAGACGTGTTGCCGAAAGTTTTGACGCAAATCGAATCCGCCTTTTGCCGAACTCGCCCTTTTCCCATCACACATCAGATCAGAAAGGCATTTATTTTCAATAAATATTATGAAAATATTGTGGAAATAAAGTGTCTAACGTGTGTTTAATAATAAAGTGGTTATGGGTAGGTATAGGGAGGCTTTATTGTCCCAATAAAGTAGCATCCATTTAATAATTTTAATAAATGTAATCATTTACGCTCTGTTAATATTGCATACCGTTTAATGTACAACAACACTGTAAGGATTTGTTTTACTGCTAAGACAAAAACTGAGATCCAACACCCTGCAATAAAGGGTCCGTTCCTTATACGTCGCTAACTCAGTTAGTTGGATTTGATTGTTAACGATTTGGCATGATCTTGGGTTGTTTGGTTCTTCGACGCTCATCCTGGGGCCTGTACCATGATGGTAGCTGAACAAACTCAGGGTTACAGTTTGTGGAGCATGTGCACATGACAGTGTGACATCGGCAGTGAACAGTCAATCACATGCCTTTCAACACAGAGAAAGTGTGACTCATATCTCGCGAGATTCAAAACTCTTTGCTGAAGATTAAGAGATTGAAGTATATAAAGAATTTAAATGCATTTACACAGAAATAAATGCTTTTCCATGAAAAAGGATAAATAAAGAAAATATCTTGTGCATATATATATATATATATAAGTTCAAAAGAACAGTATTTATCTGAAATGGAAAGCTTTTGCAACATTGTACTACCGTTCAAAAGTTTTTGTTCGGTAAGATTTTTGTTTTTTTGTTTTTTCTTCAGCAAGGATGCATTAAATTGATCAAGTGCCACTATAGACATTTATAATGTTGCAAAAGCTTTATATTTCAGATAAATGCTGCTCTTTTGAACTTTCTATTCATTAAATAATCCTGAAAAAACAGTTTTCAACATTGATAATAATAATAATAATAATAATGTTTCTCATATTAGAATGATTTCTAAAGGATCATGTGACTCTAAAGACTGGAGTTGAAGTTCACATTTTTAAAGCTTTATTTATTGTACGGTTAATTACATATTATCTGTATATATTAATATTCATTTAAACGAAATGCTTAATAATTTATAAACTAAAATTTGTGTGTAATGGATTATGGGTATATTAATTAATTATAATTATAAATCTTATACAATTATTATATTAGGTAATCATCATTAAAGCCAGACTATATATATATATATATTTTATCATATAGTGACATTTTATTTGGAGCAAGAGAAACTGGGGGAGTGACTTTATTGCATCAGACATGTCAGTTTGCTCACAGCTGATTGGTTCAAATTCAGTTTGAGATCTCTTATCCCGAGCATAACCTGGTTAGCTGTGGAGCTTAAGTTACTATGACGATGAACACAGCTAAAAGCCAAGCCACTTTAATGGTACCTAAAACCCAGGATTGCCACATCTAAACTGAAACTTACCTGGCTTGCCAGCAAAACTGGCTTCATGGTACAGGCCCGTGGACTTGCTGTCATAGCAACAGGTCCGTAAGCTTAAACCAGCTTGGGAGCGGTTTATTTCATGTAAACAGGATTAGATTGCATTTTGAGGTGATACTTAAAATCTGTCCCAGCCACTGCTACTTTATTACAAGAGTTCCTTACTGAACCAGGGGCAATAATAATTTTAAATAATAACAGTATACAAATGTATATATAAAATAATATTATAATGTTGTGTGTAATACTATAGACACAGCTACTTGATTGAGAGATTTATTTGTAATGGAATAATTACTTTATAATGTTATTGCAGTCTTACACACATGCTGTACAGTTAATCTAAGCCGTGCATTCATTTGAGTAATGATGGATATTATGGGAGTGGCACAGGAGATGCAGATTCTTGACCCTTAAGAGACTTTAATTAATACTGTCACGTTACAAATCTGCTTCAAATTGAATTAAAAATTAAATGAATTGCTAATTGCAAATTTAAAATAAAAATGTAAAGGGTGTACAAATACTATGGTAACACTTTACAATAAGGTTCATTAGTTAACATGAACTAATAATGAACTGCACTTATAAAGCATTTATTTATCTTTGTTAATGTTAATTTCAACATTTACTAATGCATTATTAAACTAACATTAGTTAATGCACTGTGAACGAACATGAACAAACCATGAACAGCTGTATTTGTATTAACTAACGTCAACAAAGATGAACTAATGCTGAACAGAGGTGTTGTTCATGTTAACTAATACAACCTTATTGTAAAGTGTTACCAATACTATACAAGTGAATATAAATAATTGGGACTCATGTCAAAAAAACTTTTTCTCCAGGTCATTATGTTGCTGTCTTGCCGCCAGCCAATCACTGCATTGCTGATCGTGGTTTCGAGTATCGATGCATCTGCCTTCTTCAGGGAACACATGAACGCGCCGTAATCTCAGACCACTTAATCCAGATATTTTAATCCAATCCACAAATTCTTTTGAAGAACCAAATTAGCCAAATTATCTGTCAGATCACCTTGTTCTGGTCTGGGTATTTAATGAAGGGTGGCAGAGCTGCCATTTGGGAAATTCTGTAGCCATAAACCCACCTTAAAGACACTCACACACCACTGTGTGTCCTGTGCCGGATATGAGGACTCTTTGAAACTATTTTCATATTAACTTTGTAAATGTGTTTTATATTTTATGCTGATCAGTTGTGTACCATGGATTCTTTTTAATTGTTTATATTTGATGTTGGTTAATCTGCCTGGTTAATCTTGATTTATTCTGTATGATTCTGAAATCATTACTTTAGTAGTGATCAGTGAGGAGTAGGTGGTAGGCTTTCTGCGATAGTCGGCGTTGCCGGTGTTACCAGTGTTCAGACTCAACACCGGTTACATCACTTGCCCACGTGGCACCGCCCCCACCGTCGTTTTGATTTTTTTTATAGTAATAAAATAATTTAGTTCAGTTAGAAAACGGACAATACAAATAAAAACTGAACGTGTCAGCTCAATACAGCGTGAACCGAACGAGAGTGTCAGCACAGACCAGCAGCAGGAGATCATTCATCACGAGAGTGAGGAGATGACTGACAAGATGATCGTGGAAGATTTGGCTTCAAAGCGAAATGTAAACGCACCTATTTAAGTGAGTTTGTCATTGTACTGTTTTGTTGTGTTTTTCATTAAGAATAATAGGCTAATGAACCCACCATTCAAGCAACCCGCCCCCGAATTAGTGCTAATTCTAAACCGAAAGTAAAATGAGCACGGCCGTACTGTCATTCATTCACGGCTGCACAGAGCGTGCATTTACGGCCAAACTGTCATTCACGGCGCGTGTGCACTGGCGCGTTTTCAGATCATTGCTATGGAAGCTTAACTTTCATAGGAATTCATTGAAACCACTCGCTTTGCTCCGCTCCGTTATGAATGCCAGAGCGGCCGTGTGCATTTTACTTTCGGTTTAGAATTAGTGATTTAAAAGCCCCCGCCAGTGATACCGGTATTACTGGTGTTGTCACATATCGATTAACCGGTGGGAAAATTTCCTCACCGTCACATCCCTAGTAGGTGGTATTTCCGCAAATCTCTGCCAGGCAGTGTTGCCAACTTGGCGACTTTGTCGCTATATTTAGCGACTTTTCAGACCCCTTTAGCGACTTTTTTTTCAATTAAGCGACTAGCGACAAATCTAGATAAAGAGAGCTAAAGAGATCAACACCACCTTCAAAAGTTTAAAAATCTATATATAGATGCAAACAATTAAAGATATTGAAATTTCTATTTAATTTGGTTGGTTTTATGTTGTTTAAATTAACTTTTAAGAAAAGAAATTTGACACTTTGTAAAAGGAAATTTGATTATTGTGAAGGTGTTTTTAAAAGAGGTAAATTATTTTTACAATTTCACATGGGTTCTATTCAGATTCAATTAGATTGGTCCATTTACACCCAGATGGTGCAACTTACCCACTGAATTGGATCAACTTACCCCTAACCTGGGATAAATTGAGCCACAGGAACACTTTTTTATAAAAAGCCATATTTTTAGAACCCTTTGTCATAGATGTATTCCGATAATTTAAAATGATAGAAAACATCCTGAAATGACTTTCATTGTACTTCTGCCTTATTTTATCTCATCTTGACCACATAAGTAAAAAAAAATGGCTCATCTTACCCCACTCTCCCTATATACACTTATTGCAAAGAAAATGCTACTATTTTTACATAATGTAAATATAATCTATTGCCATTTTCACTTAGTGCAAAGAGCCGCTGCCTAATTTCAGTTAATGTTTGTTTGAACATTGAGTGAAATAATGTTTTTATGGTTTTAGTTATAATAACCCTGGTATGATATCGAATCAAAACAATACATGAGTAGATGTGAAACAGAAAGGGTGGAGGTGTTGATCTCTTTAGCTCTCTTTCCTTCTCAACGCTGTGCCGCTCAGCAGAAATATGATTGGCAGGTCGGCGGGGGCTTGTGATGTGGTGTAGATGATTCCTCTGGTGTAATTAGGAGGCAGGGACCATGGCGTAACGGAAAGAGAGATACACCTCGCTCCTCGAGGGATGGCGGGCACTGAGGCGGTCAGCGAGCTGAAGGGGTTACGACAGCTTAGTTCAGCCTGCCTAGCAGAAAGAAAGGCTTCAGGACATGATGCTATTAAGCGCCAGGGACATATTGTGTCTTTATTGAGGGACGTGTAGCTTAAGACCTTAGCCAAACAGCCTGGAATGTCTCCTGATTGATTTAAATTCAATTTATGCCGTATTTTATGAATTATGGAAACCGGTAGCATGCTTGTTTGTTTTATTTGCCCCGTTGATTACTTGCTTGTTTGTGTGTTTACATGTGATTGCCTGCAGATCAAACAGAAGAGGTTCTGCTTTAATCAGCACGTGAGCAGGAAAATGCTTTCACTAGATGGCGCCATAGCTCTATACCTAAACGCCACATTTCTGTGCTTTTCATTTTTAAATCTTTACTACTTCACATCCTTGTGTAGATTGGTGCAAGTGTGACCTCAGCTTCGACATGTCTGCTATTTCTGAAACGTCACGTCAATAGGATCAACATAGAAGAACATAATCAGCACTGAACGGATGTTGTGATGTTAGCTATACAATTGTAGGCTGAAGAAAAAAGCGCTTTGAGAAGATAAAGTTTCCGTGCTGATGAAGTCATAATAAAGTTCATAGTATAGAATCATAAACCCTTGCCTGGTTATTCTAATGAGTTTGTGACATCCTTACGGATATGCTCCTAGAAATGCTAATCTATAACTTGAAAAGCTCATATATGTATATCCGTCATGAAAACAAAAAGGGTGGGCTTTTTGTTCATAACATCTCCCTTTGCACACACAAAACGTAATTCCTACAGGGTTCAAATGACATGAATTTTCTACAGGTCGATAAAAGATCAGTTGTTGATATTAGAGTTTTTTCTTTTATTTTATGGTATAAGCTGATATTGTTAAATATGCAGGCATTTTTTTCATTTCACACTTTTACATTTGCCTCTGCCTTCATCTAATGCTCACTTAATATCAATAATTGATTCATTGATTCAACAAGGTGCTGAAAGCATTCTTTAGAAATGTTGGCCCATATTGATAGGATAGCATCTTGCAGTTGATGGAGATTTGTGGGATGCACATCCAGGGCACGAAGCTCCCGTTCCACCAAATCCCAAAGATGCTCTATTGGGTTGAGATCTGGTGACTGTGGGGGCCATTTTAGTACAGTGAACTCATTGTCATGTTCAAGAAACCAATTTGAAATAATTGGAGCTTTGTGACATGGTGCATTATCCTGCTGGAAGTAGCCATCAGAGGATGGGTACATGGTGGTCATAAAGGGATGGACATGGTCAGAAACAATGCTCAGGTAGGCCGTGGCATTTAAACGATGCCCAATTGGCACTAAGGGGCCTAAAGTGTGCCAAGAAAACATCCCCCACACCATTACACCACCACCACCAGCCTGCACAGTGGTAACAAGGCATGATGGATCCATGTTCTCATTCTGTTTACGCCAAATTCTGACTCTACCATCTGAATGTCTCAACAGAAATCGAGACTCATCAGACCAGGCAACATTTTTCCAGTCTTCAACTGTCCAATTTTGGTGAGCTCGTGCAAATTGTAGCCTCTTTTTCCTATTTGTAGTGGAGATGAGTGGTACCCGGTGGGGTCTTCTGCTGTTGTAGCCCATCCGCCTCAAGGTTCTGCGTGTTGTGGCTTCACAAATGCTTTGCTGCATACCTCGGTTGTAACGAGTGGTTATTTCAGTCAAAGTTGCTCTTCTATCAGCTTGAATCAGTCGGCCCATTCTTCTCTGACCTCTAGCATCAACAAGGCATTTTCGCCACACAGGACTGCCGCATACTGGATGTTTTTCCCTTTTCACACCATTCTTTGTAAACTCTAGAAATGGTTGTGCGTGAAAATCCCAGTAACTGAGCAGATTGTGAAATACTCAGACCGGCCCGTCTGGCACCAACAACCATGCCACGCTCAAAATTGCTTAAATCCCCTTTCTTTCCCATTCTGACATTCAGTTTGGAGTTCAGGAGATTGTCTTGACCAGGACCACACCCCTAAATGCATTGAAGCAACTGCCATGTGATTGGTTGATTAGATAATTGCATTAATGAGAAACTGAACAGGTGTTCCTAATAATCCTTTAGGTGAGTGTGTGTATATATATATATATATATATATATATATATATATATATATATATATATATATATATATATATATATATATATATATATATATACACACATAAAACATATTTTTCTTAAATATATTATACATGCATGTGTGTGTATTTATATATACATAATAATTATACACATTACGCACATATTATGTAAACATGAACTTTTATTTTGGATGCGATTAATCGATTTAACAGCACTTATATCAATATATTAATACCGGTGTGTGTGTATACAATCACATATTATATAAACAAACTTTTATGTTAGATGCGATAAATCGCGATTAATCATTTTTACAGCCCTAGTCAGAAATGCAATACCGTTTCATTTTGGGTGACCTAACACTGTAAGTGTGCCGAGATCTTTCATTTGCATGCTTTTTGGGTGCAGAAGTAGATCTTCACACATTTTTCCGGGCTGTCGCAGAGACCTGACAAACCGCCACTGTCTGAATTGATCTAACAAGTCTGTGAGACAGGAGCCTTGTATCAGAAAAAGGGGAAAAGAAATGAGACGGAGCCTCTCATTAGCGCTCCAGGAGCCGGTGTGTGGCACCTGTGATCCTGCTCGGATTTATCCAGGAATCCATAAGAAACACATCTGTGGGAAAAGCAACTAGTACCATGGACGCCAGCTTCATTCTGAACATTTTGCACATTTTATTGAGCCAGTGAATGTTTTATTAATAATCATTATTCATTTGATGATAATCATTAATGACTTATCACTATTTATCATTCAAAATCATTCTATTTTACTGAGATAAAACCGGTTAAGTTTGAACATTTTATTCAGCCAATATATGTTTTATTAATAATTCTTATTAATTTGTGGATAATCATTGAATATGTATTACTAATTATCGTTCAAAATATTGTATTTTATTGAGAAAAAAAACGGATTATTTTGAACATTTCATTTAGCCAATAAACGTTTTATTAATAACCAATATTAATTTTTGGATAATCATTGAATATTTATTGCTAATTATCTTTCAAAATATTTTATTTTATTGAGGAAAGAAAATTGTTAATTTTGCACATTTAAAAAAAAAAATCCAGCCAATAAATGTTTTATTAATTAATATTCATTTGTTGATAATCATTGAATGTTTATCACTAATTATAGTTAAAAATATTTAATTTATTGATAAAATAACGAGTTCATTTTGCACAGTTTGAACATTTTATTCAGCCAATAAATGTTTTATTAATAATTATTATTAATTTGTCGGATATTCATTGAATATTTATTACAAATTATTTTTCACAATATTGTATTTTGTTGAGAAAAAAAAACGCGGTTCATTTTGCACATTTTGAATATTTTATCCAGCCAATAAATATTTTATTAGTAATCATTCATTTGTTGATAATCATTGAATATTTATCACTAATTACAGTTGAAAATATTTAATTTATTGAGGAAAAAACAGGTTCATTTTGCACATTTTGAATATTTTATTTAGCCAATAAATGTTTTATTAATCTTAATTAATTTGTAAAATTTATAATCATTGAGTATCTATCACTAATTATCATAAAAAATGTTTGATATTATTGAGAAAAAATTATTCCTTGATCTGCAGATTTTGGCATAATTTTACTTTTCATCAGTATCTAAAATAAAACTAATTTCTGCATTCACGCGTATCCCAGAATCCCTCTGGTCCCCTTCCCAAATGCCGCTCTTGATGTGTATTTGCGGCCGTGGGGTGTCACGTTTGACATTTTAAGTTGTTTAGAAATGGCACGATGTGCCCTTTTGCACTGGTGTGGACGATTACCCAGCAGGCCATGCTTCAAACACAGTGTAGACTGCGGTGGCGTTTGGGACAGGGCCTGTGTGAGCTCACAGACCTCAACCCCGAACACAGCGTCTCCTGCAAAATAACAGAATGAGCCGATTAGCACAACACAGGCCTGGTTTTAATATTAGACGCCTTTGAGACATCAGAAAGAGTCACATGGTGAGCTGTCAGCTGACTCATGCCGGGGCTGCTCACGTCTTTATTACTTTAGTTGAGTCATTAGTTATGTATTGGGGTTAAATTTAGTTTGAGGTTGTTACAGCTACTTTTAAATGACCACAGTTGTAGATGATATAGGAGAAATGTAGAACGTGTCTGACTGTTCCTGTGAAAGAAGGACGGATTGAAAAGTACATTTGAATACAAAATATGAATATAATAGGGCGTATTGCTAACAAGTTTTGAGTATTCGCCGAATGTTTGCCAACCCTAAAGTTCAGACGATCATATTCTCTTTCTTTTTTTGGACCGTTTTAGAGTTTGCTTGGTGAAAATTGTAAGTTTGGTTGCTTGAAAAAAAGCAAATTTCTCCGCAACAAGCCGCACGATTCAAGTACGTTCACACAACCCAAATACACTGGTTTTGACCTTTGGGTGCTTGGAGGATGACGTTGAACCGTGTTTAATCATGTCTTTTAGCATTAGCGTTTTGAAATGGAGGCGCCAACATTGCCGTTTTAGGCCGCCTTGTTTTTCTGTTTGTAAGCCACAACATTTGAAGTGTCCACAGAAGAAGTCAAGAAGTTAAGGTCTCGGATCGTGCAAAAAAATCGTTGGGTTTGGCCTTGTTCTATATCTTTTTTTTAGAGTGGTGTTTTTTCCGTATGAAAATCCATTTAATTACAGGATACCATCAGCTAGACTCTCATTATCTTGTTTTTTGTGTTGTTGTTTCAAGTGTTTTAGGGGGTTTGGGTTTGTGCGTTTTGTCTCCTTTTTTTAATTCTCATGCAACTCATTTGTCCTTGCAGGATCTGGTTTGGCCGTGTGCTGGAATGCACACATATTTCGCTGCGTTTGAAGTATCCAGTCATTTGTTTTCCTCTTCTTACACACATTTCCTCTCAGAGATGTGCTCCCCCCAAAGGATCAACCATTTGATTAGTTTAATTTTTTATTTTTGTTGAGTTACTGTTGCCTTCCATCCTACGGCTAGTCTTCATATCGCAGATGTTTTCTCATGAGAGCGGACCGCTTCTTATTTAATGCACCTTACAAGACTCTCGGGCTCTTTTAATAAAATGAAGACCCTTGTTGTGCTCGTCCTCGACGTGTTTCCTCTGTTAATAATCCTGCTATCTCCCTTTTGCATTCGGGATAAAACCGAATGGCCTTTGAATTGTCAGAGGGGGTGTTTTCGGGACATCGGGATTCTGGCTTGGCACACGAGAGTGGAAATTGTTGTCCGGCTAAGCCGAGGAGTGAATGTTTCTGTGTCCATACATTTATCGCTATCTAAAGGACCAAATCTGGCTAAAATATTTAAATTGAGATTCATTTTAAGTTAAATGTATGAATTAGCTTATTCAAATATTTCAAGTTAAGTGCAATTAAAATGTATGAGTACAAAATAAAAATCAGCTAGTTCTTAAAATGAATCTCAATTTAAATATTTTTAGTAAGAAAAACATGAGAAACTCTTCTAAACTATAGCATAAAAACATTAAAAACTATTAAATCTCCCACTTAACATCAATATTGCAACAACAAAAAAAATATAATACTTAATTTGAACATTTACTCTCCCTTTTGAGTCTCAAAGCAAAGCATGCTGGGAAATAAAAAATCCCAGCCCAGTTTCGGTTAAATTTAAGTTTGTCTAAATTAAAAGAAACGAGTTCATGAAACACAAAACAATGAAACAATTCAGATTACTGAAAATGTGTCCGTTTTGTGAACTCAAAAGAAAAAGAAAGTTGTAAATACTCATAAAAGTTAATTTGATTGAACTAATGTGTTTAATTTGAGTTGGCTCTACTCAAACCAATTAATGATTTTGAGCGTTAGGGTTTACAGTGTACTAGTTGAAATTCCAATTTCACATATCGGAAATACAATTCTTACTAGTAAAAATCATCATTTTTGATATTAATAATTACGTGGTTACTAGTAAAATATAAATTCCTGATATCAAGAACTATGGCAAGCCATTTTGACTTTTAATCATTTGCAGGATATGAATTCTTAATATCAACAATTCAACATTTCACTAGTTAAAATGCTAATTCTTGATATCTGTAATTGTATTTTTACTAGTTAGATCTCAAATTCTCTGCCTTTCAAATTCAGTTTATGATTTCTTATTTGAAATGGGATACAATTCTTACTAGTAAAAATCATAATTCTTTTAAATATCAGTAATTACTTTGTTACTAGTAAAAATGCAAATTCATGATATAAAGAGTTCAATTTCACTAGTTCAAATGTTAATTCTTGATAACATTTGGCATTTCTGATATCTGAAAATGTATTTCTGAAATCAATAATTAAACGACTTTCTTACTAGTACACACAAAATTAAGCCTTTTTTAAGATTTACGCAATTTAATTAGTAGTAAAATTCCATCAAAATAAATTTAACAATTCTTACTCTATTATTCAATTAAAATACGTAAGAATTATTCAATTCAAAATTGATATCATCAATAATTTTTTACTAGTAAAAATGTTCATTCTTGATATCAACAATGTCATCACTGCCAGATTGAGTAAGGATCGTTTAATTATTCAATTCAATTTGATGGAATTTTACGATTAATTAAATTGCGTAAATCTTAAAAAAAGGATACAAAATTTGAGTGTAACAATCACATCCATGACATCAGAAATTAACATTGTCACTAGCGACAATCGAATTATTGATTATCAAAAATGAAAATTTTTACTAGTTAGCAATTCAATTGTTGATTTCAAGAACAGACATTTGCACTAATAACAGAGTAATAATTGATATGATATACAATTTTTTTTACTACTAGTAGAAATGTAATTCCTGATATCAAGAATTAGCATTTTAACTAGTGAAAATTGAATTGTTGATATCAAGAACTAATATCCTGGGAATTAATAAGTGTCAGAATGGCTTGCCATAATCTGGCTGTGTTTGGGTCAAAGTTTCCAGGGATGACGGGAAGCCCAGTGCTCCATAAGTGCACACTACTCTAATGCATGTTTATGTACTTGTACTTACCAACATGTCTTAGATCTGTACAACATGCCCTTTGCAAGAGTGTTTCAAGACTCTTGTGCTCAGCCAGTGTATCCGCTTGTCAATAACTTCTTTTTAGTAACATTGATCTGCTGTGCATCTTCAAGGACCTTGTATGTGACCTTGTATGTTTCATCCGGACAAAAGTGTAAAGTTTAATATCAGTTCACCAAGTAAACAACTGGTTATACTACAGCGAGTTTGGACTGCTAACACAGTTCTTGTATGTCCGTGGCTTGTATGTTCATTTAAACATTAAAACCCTTATGAAGGTTGCATGAATGCCGTGGGTTTTTGCCCATAAGCTCATTATGCATTTGCTAGAACAGAAAAAGCTGCATTTGACTTGTTTCTGAAGCACAGACGTTTCACACACTGAACATGAGCAGACTGATATTTAATCATTGGTGGATTTAAATAAGATTTTCTTTTGGTTGTCCTTAATTATCCTAACTTTATCCTAAAATCCTTCTGATTATTAAGACATCCAGATTTTGACACAGATTTTGACCATGGGCTGTCAGTGACGCTAAAATTCACTTAATTTATTTTCTGAAATTCTTTATATTCTAATGTTGTTTCTCAGATAAATTTGTCTTTATATAATATTTGTAAAAAAAAAAAAAAAGATATTATTATCTTGTTTTAAGCATGTTTAATGACAATAATAATAATGTTATCATCATTATAGTTATTTAATATTTATTAGTATTTATTAGTTAATAGTGTGTGTGTGTGTGTATGTGTGTATGTATATATATATATATCATTATTAAATTACTATAATAACTAATGATGACATTATTAATATTGTCATTAAACATGCTTAAAACAAGATAATAATAATAATAATATATATATGATTCAATTACTATAATAACTAATGATACTATAATATTATAATGATAATGATATTATAATACGTGCTTAAAGACAAATTTATCTGAGAAACAACATTAGAATAAAAAAGTATACTCTATATAATTATTACAAATATTATTTATATATATATATATATATATATATATATACAATTTTTGTAATAATGATAATTATAGATTATTGTTATCTTATTTAAGCATGTCTAATGACAATAATAATAATGTTATCATCATTATATAATTTTTTTATAATGAGAGATATATGGGAAATATATATATATATCATTATAAAAAAATTATATAATGATGATAACATTATTATTATTATTGTCATCCATCATGCATACATTTGCAATGATAATTAATTATAATTATTTATTGTTATTATCATCTTGTTTTAAGCACGTTTAGATTTTATCAATTAAGAATACGATTTTTTTAAATTACATTTTTTTTTAACCAAAAACATTATCTTTGCTTTATTCTTTTAATGGTGTATGAATAATTAAGCATTCTTACTTTATTTTAATGTTTTAGTATTTGTTTTTGCGTAATGATTTTCATATTCACAGCAATTGCATATTGGGCAAAACATCATCATCTTCAATTAAGAAATATTGATATTCACATCTAAAAACCCATATTGGTTGAATATCAGTCCTCAGACTCCAGACCAGGTGAATCTCTACAGCTCTCTAACTGACAGACAGTGCGGACATGATTTCATCTGTATGATATTTTCCCTCTCAGGGTGTGCATGTTGTTGTTGTTGTTTGCTGTGACTGTGGCCTATTCTTCAGGTGAAGAGCTGCTCAGAGGAGCTCCACATAATGACACACACAATAATAATCAAGCAAAATGTGCAATCACAGCATCATGCCTTCTCTCACCTGATGCCTTCGTTCTTTTCTCTTGTAGTTCAGTATCAGATGGAGATGATGAGAAGTTTGCGTCATGTGAACATTGATCATCTTCACGTGGGTTGGTACCAGTCAACCTTCTACGGTTCTTTTGTCAGCCGGGCCCTTCTGGACTCTCAGTTCAGCTACCAGCACGCCATCGAGGAGTCTGTTGTGCTCGTATACGGTGAGTGTTTTTGTCCTTTCCTCTGTCAGTCAGCACAACTGTTCATCACTGATAATAATCATGTTTCTCGAGCAGCAAATCCTCATATTAGAATGATTTCTGAAGGATCATGTGACACTGAAGACTGGAGTAATGATGCTGAAAAATATTTCACATTATTGCTGTTTTACTGTATTTTTGATCAAATAAATGTGTGTGTGTGTGTGTGTGTATATATACTGTATATAGACAAAACAGAATCAAAAGAGAGTCAAAATCAGAATAAAACTAAAACATGTTCTTACCATTTATAGTATCAGTTATAGGACTATCTATCTACATCCATCCATCCATCATCCATCCATCCATCCATCCATCATCTATTGTTCTTTCGTCCATCATTCCATCTATCATTCTATCCCTCCATCTATTGTTCCATCCATCCATCCATCTATCCATCTTATCGTTCTATCATCCAGCATTCCATTTATCGTCCATCTATCCATCCATCCATCCATCCATCATCTATTGTTCTATCATCCATCATTCCATCTATCATTCTAT